>JAPDSC010087704.1:44649-92329 GCA_026290005.1 Latrodectus geometricus | reverse complement strand
GATAATTGAAATAAAACAAAAAAAGTTCAGGTATAAATATTTTTAATATTTTAAGTTAATTTTTATAATTAGTTATTTTTCTGAGTTCAAGATAATCATTTTATTTCTAAATCAATTATTAGTGTACAGTTAGACATTTCTAAGATTTTTCGATGAAATTCATTTCTATTAAAATTGAGAAAAATTTAGGAGGCTATAAGTTAAGAAAATATGTTATTTTTAATATATTTTCTATATATTAAAAATATATAGCTCATAATGTATATGTATTGCTTTTAATTGTCAATTGTAATTCCTATTGAAACTATGAATCAGTTCTTAATTTTGACATTCTCATTATTATTGAAAATATTTTAAATAAATCTGTCATTTTTTTAACTATTAATATTAATTTATTTTATGAACATACATTCTTTAAAATATTTCATATCATTGCTACATATTTTAAAAGATTTTAAGGTGTGTAAGAACAGATTTTGAGTAGAATTTTATTAATTTTAATTAAAAACAATTAAAAAGTAAATAGTAAGTGAGTATATAAGTAGTTAGCTAACAGGCAGTCAAGCTCTAATCTCCTCAGTGGTAATAAACAGAAGGATTTTGTTTACATAGAGGGCACTACTCTCGGATTTTCTCAGCTTGCACAAACATTCCATCTCACCTTATCTTAGAAAAACAGACCCTTATAAGGTATTATATTAACTTTATATTCACAAGGTATATATTACTTTATATTAATATTCTTTATGAGAGGCATTGTAAATATAAAAGAGTGAACAAAAACATTAATATATATTTTCATTACAATATTGTTGACATAAATAAAATCTGTAAAGTTATCAGAAATAGTAAGACACATTTTATAAAAATATTTGAAAAAGGTTGTACAAATTTTTATAATTTTATGCAATGAATAGGTAATAAACATACTTTAAAAACACTTCATTTAAAAATAGCAGCTTGCATTTTCTTATCAATTACCCTTACCACCCATCTGGACCTGAGTATATTTTAATTATTCTACCCATGTCATTTATTTATTGACATATTCTCTTTACCTAAAACCATTTCTCCTAATTTAATATTTTGCCTTTCAACATTTTTAAAAAAGAAAGTTAATATTAGTGCAACTTTTATAAATGAACTTATTCATATTGCTTTGAGAAATATTTTTAGCATTGCACTTCCTTTTTTTTAAATAAATAAGCAACTCATTAAATTTAGGAACTTCCATTGTTAATAAAGAAATTTTGAAATTTTGTCTTCTTTCCTTATCAAGATTGTCTTAACAATATTAGTTAGATTTACTTCTAAGAATGCATCCAGTTCATATCCTAATGTTTTTAGAGACCTTATACTTGTATTAAAGTTAAGGATTAAATCTTTTGATTCCTTAGCTGATTCATAGTAAATTTTATTACTGTTCATGATTGAACTAACATGAAATTCTATTAATAAATATTTATTTTCCACATCCTTCTGTTGAAACTGCCACTTGATATTCAAAGGTTTCATACATGCTTTCTAACTATCAAGCATCTCTTTTTAACACAGATCTTAAATAGAATAATTTTTGAGAGTTTGTTAGCTTCTTTATTTGTTATTAAATCATCAAATTAATTTTAAAAAGAAGAGACTTCTTTGCATTATTTGGTAAACTTTAGAAACAAGTGGGTATTTGGAGTATCATAATATGTCATTAGAAAGAAAAGCAATTGAAATATTTTTATATGAATTTACAGCACTTCCATTTTCTAAAATAAGTAATTTTCTGAGGCTTATCTCAATTTTACAAGCTGTCTTTCAGCATCATTCAGTTCAGTTTAAAAAATGTTCATGATATTTCAAGTTCCAGAAATTTATTGCATAAGGTTTCCAGTTTATTTCGCAAGGAATCCAATGTTTTTAGTTTCACTTCCACTTCTGTTTTAAAAAAGTAGACAGTTTTAACTTCATTTTCTATTCAAGAAATTCTTGCTTTGAGAGAAGTTTCTGTGTCTTAACAGAATGCAATTTTTACAACTTGATGGAACCAAAAATTTATATTAGTGAATAAATTCAAATGTTTGCAGCATTATAAGATGTAAAAACAATGGACTTTTAGATTTTTATTAATTTTATTTAAAAACAATAACAATTTTTAAAAAATAAAATATGCAAAATGAGTATAAGTAGTGCTCTGATGGTCAGTCAAGCCCCATTTTCATCAGTGGTAAAAGAAGGAATGATCTTGCTTAGACAGAGAGCACTGCTGCTTTTAGAGTTCCTGAGCTAGTGCCAATATGATTCTGTTTAAACTAACATAATTTTTAAAAGAAACAGATACTGCCCTTCATTAACTTAAATATATAGCAAAACTGCAATCATAAAAAAAGCATAAAAATCTCAAGAACAAGTGAAAATAAATTCTAAAAGTGTTACAATTAGACATGCACAACTAGAACAAACTAGAATGTACACCTTTTCGTTTTTTTTATGGAGATACTAGACAGATAAGAGCTATTTTCCTTCCTTAACACTGCTTATACACAACTTTAAAAACTAATTAAAATTGAGTTGATTGATTAACGAAATTATGATGTGATTAACAGCATGATCACTCAGTTAATTTGCTATATCAATGATGTTATACCATAAAATAGATTATTTAAAATAATTTAAACTTACACACACAGATGTATTAAATATCCAAAGAAATAAGCCACAAGATTATGTACTATCAAATAGACTAATGAAATTATGAAATACCAATTTTATTAGCGATGCAATAGCTTTATATTTTGCATAATCATGACAACCAGATTCAAGGTTTTTTTATTTATATTAATTCCAATGCAACACAACATACTTTGCCACAAATAACTTAAGGACCATATTATAACGCAGGTGTATATTAACCCTTCTTTGCATAATGGTGGAAATTTCCATCATAACCTATAATGCCCAAAAATTATATAAAAGGACAAGTTCACTTTAAGTTGATCATGTTTAGATACCTTTTTAATATCCATTGCATAAAAAGAAGCATAGCTGTCAAAAATAAACAAGTGTCATTATCAGTGAAACGAGCTTAAAGTTGTCTCGTTCCGCTGTTTTTTTTTGTAGTTGCAATAAACGTATGATTTCGTTTATAATTTTGTTTTATTATATTAGAGTTTCTATTGCTAAAAAATTGAAAATGAGTGGAAGAAAGGTTTGTAACACGTGTTTCTGTTATTTTCCTCTTTTATTTCTCTTTAGTACTAAGCTAATGATCTAACTTTGAATGATGATGGAAATTTTTAGCATATTGTTTTTTGCTAAATTTATTCTATAAATATATAGATTTTTTTAACCATTTTTCTTTTAATTTTGAACATGAATTATATCAACTTGATTTATCTCACCAATAAAAAAAAATCATGCAAAGAAGGGTTAATAGTGTTGAAATTACTGATGATTTAAGAAATAATTGGTAATAGAATAGTTGGAAACAAGAAAAATTTTCTATTTGCAAAAATATATAAAACCATTATATGTTTGATACATTTCAAAGTATAAAATGACTATAATAATTAAGAATAATTTATTAAAATAAAATCAATAAAATAATAAATACAGTTTATTTCAGCAAATAATAAAAAGCTTACTTTTTTTCTTTTTTTTTTTTTTTTTGTTTAAGCTAAAAAAAAAATTTTTATTTTAAAAATTTAAAATTTCAAACATTTTTTTAAACTAATATATTTAAAACAAAATAAAAATAATCTAAAACTGAAATAGATTAATCAAAATACAATATAAGGAATGCAAGACAAAGCATGTAAAAATTTCTAAGACTCAGGCTATATTGTGTGTATATTATTCATTTTACATATATACCTCTGTTTGATACTACTCCAATCAACGGATAAACAGTACACATGGCGATATCAGTTAATGTTAATCCTAAGCCACAGAGCAATTTTATTGCTGATGCATGTTCTAGGTCACATGAAATTTGTGTTTTCCACAAAGAGCCACAATCATCCTTAAATAAAATAAGCCTAATGATTAATAATCATTGTTTTAAATTATTTATGTAATTGTTACACTTAAAATTAAAAAAAATTATAGTAATAAACGATTTTTTCTGTGATCTATATTTTACAAATACATAAAGTAACAAATTTTCTCTTATAATTGATAGAAAAAACACTCTAAAACAAAAAATTGTAGTTAATTAAATAAAACATAGCATTTAAACTTTCAATACAAAATACATTTTGTTAATAAATCAAATAGCTCCCTTCCTATTAGAAATTATGCAGCACAAAGAAAAAAATAATTTTCATATATTTCTAAAAATGAAAATTTTATAATACTTATAAAAACGAAAATATTAATATTCCATTTTTGCAACGAATGCTAAAAATATAAAATTATAAATCCCAAATGAAATAAATAGAAAATTTCTAGAACAAAACAAAATTATTAGTACATTCTTCATGATAGATCTATATTACATAAATATAAAAAATTGATTTATTTTACGATCAAATCGATAAAGACAACAAAGCTTAATACACAAGCAAAATATAATTAACATTTAAAGAATTAATCAAAATGAGTCCATATTTAAAGAAAACTAGTAACATGACAATGTAAGAAATCATCTTATTAATGAAATAGAAAATGCTTAAATATCACAGAAGTTTCTTTAATTAACCTAAAATGTGTTTATAAGATTTAAATTTATTAAAAAATTGAAGTATTAGTTAAAGCATTTCAAACTTTGTATAAAAATACAAGAAAAAAGTTTACACAGAAATAAAAAAAAAAGCTTTCATTTAGCAGAAATTAATATTAACTGTGCTATGCATACAACATAAACAAGAGAATGCATATAAATATACAAATGCAAATTTATATATATTTAAAAACATTTTACAATATATTAGAAGCACTAAATCTCATCCCTTCTATACTTTAAAATTCTAAGATTAAGAATATTTTGAGCATATTTTTTTCATGTAGAGCCCATCTCTGAATAATTTTATCTAAAAGATTTAATTCTCAAAGTCAATAGCTGCAATATATTGAAGATCAAAATTAAAAATATCCTAACAAAATAACAAATTATCAATGTTTATGCAGTATTAGTTCAAAGATAAAATGACATAAAATCTTATTAATTTAATATACAATAAAAATATAAAAAATAAATTTATAATAAAAGACCTGAAAAATATGTACAGGTTCTAATGAATTTCTAATGACAAATTTCAACTATAAATCCTGTTTTTATCATCTTTTTTCTAGATATTTGTAAATAAATTGAAAAAAGGACATGGTGCTTTTTGTTTAAATCATAAAACAGTTACAAATATTTATAATCTTCTAATACTATCAATATCTATATACAAATTCTTTTATTCCCTTTAAGTTCTCAAAACCATTTTTTATTTAAATATATAAATATATATTTAATAGAAAATATTTGATTTTTGTTTTAATTTTATTATTTAATTTTAATAATAAAATTTAACAAATACTACATTGTTTATATAAAATTGAAAACATTAAAATAAATAATTTAAACAATTTTTAGTAAATGTCTCCACAACCATATTATATAGACAAAAAAAAGTAATAATATAAAAATTTAAGTACTAAAAGAAAAAATTTAAAATATCCAATATTTATAATTATGATGAGTTTTTAGAAGCATTAATTTATTTTAAAAAGAACATTTATTATAAATAAACCATGGAAATAACTTCTCCCAGTAAATTCCAATAAAAGCTTTAATCAGCCTAATAAAAGTATATCCTCTATTGAAGAGGAAAAAAGCATTGAAATATTTCACAAAATATAAAATAAATTTTCTACTTTTCAAAATTGTTATATGCAAATTTTAATTTAATTTTAACAAGAAAAACGATTTAAAAATGTTAAAAAATAATAAGTTTTTAAATATTTTTAGTGACATATTTAGTTTTAGGAACAAAAGAAAATGAGATCTTTATCTGATAATGCCCAGTAAAATACAGTGAAACAATAAACTGAAAAAAATTAATTACTAAAAATTTAAAATAATATTACAAAAATAATATTTTGACAAGTGAAATGTTTCATATATGTAGCTAATAATTAATTCTCAAACAAAAAATATGATGTTACATAAATATTAGGAATGAATAAAAACAATGAATTATTGAAATATTATAAACACTATTTTGATGAAAAAAATCCATAATTATACCTGTACAATAAAGGATAACATTTCTTGTTCAAAGCTACATGGAAGGGCATGCATAAGAGATGATTTGTTGGACACAAGTATATACATTACAGGCTCCAAGCTCAAGAAATCGGGAAAATTTTGTTCTGTTTCATCTGCTAAATCAGCTACATAAGATGATGATGATGATGATGACGATTTGACCAAATTTATTTTACTTGAAGAAAGACTTGAAGCTGATGATTGAATCTTTTGATTTTGAAATGCATTAAAAATATCATTTGAATTCCAAAGCTATATTAAAAAATTTTTAATATTTGTAACATGAAAAGAAAGCTAACAAAAAACTTGTTATAAATGTAAAAAGTAAATAATTTAAACATTTATCAAATTAGAGAATTATTTACATAAAAGGAATAAATAAGTTAAACAAATAAAAAATGTAACAAATATTATACATGTTAAGTTTTTTATTCATCAGCAATTCATAAAAATATTTTTCCTAGAAGCTTGGCAGTTAATAATAAACAAATTCCATTTTCTTAAAAAAAAGAAACATGCAGAGTAATTATAGAGTTAACTATAATTTTACATATTAATTTCAGTAAGTAAATGTTATATATCAGCTAATACTTCATTATATATCCTACATCTTTATTTCAGTTCACAATCCATAACAATTTTAATTACTTCTCTTATAAAAATAATCCACTACAATAGATCTTCAGTGTTTATTTATCATTTCATCCTGAAATATATTTTGATATTGTCAAGTCATTTGATATCTGGTTATTTAATTAGTTTGTAATCTTCCTAAAAATAAATAAATAGTAAATTTTAAATTTAGGATATGTTAAAATATTAAAGATGGCTTTTCTGTACTATGCATAGCAACTTTTTATTTAAAAAAATTTAAAAGTAAGCAATGTAACATTTAAATAAAAAAATATTAAATATTTTAATTAACATTGAAAAACATTAATTTTCTAAAAGCTACTGATTCACTAGTTTTATATACCATACATAACAATATTATTTTAAATTTTTGTTTATAAAATTTAATTTGATAATTAGGTATTAATAAGTTTTTTTTTTATTTTTTACTTGTGTTATTTTATTAATTGTGTAAGCTTTTGATAAACTTTTGAACATATTGAGAAAAATAACATATTTCAAATATAAGTTTTCATGTTTTCAGCTGTATACATATTTTTTAAAACTATAGAGCTTACATATACATTAAAAAATTGACATAAATGTCTTTTATTTTCTGAATAGTTTTGTGTATTATAGAATTCTTGTTTAGAATATATAATGTATATAGCTGGATTTATTTTTATATTATGATTGCTCTTTTAACATTCTTACAAAATAAACTTTAATTTATAAAACTTTAACTAAGTAAAAAATAACTATTTAAGCAATATATTTCTTTAATTTTTAACTTTGATTATCTTAATTTTTAGAAAAACTAAAATTGAAATCTTCACTATCATTTTTATCCACTACAAATAAACTCATTTTTCCCATTTCAACTTTTATTCTCTTTATCTTTCAAACAATATAAATATTTCAACATTATTAAAGTAAATTTATTAAGGTGCCTGTCTATGCAAAATAAGAATCAATTTTTCAATGTAAGTAATAACATTATATCATGATTGATACAGTTATGAACTACAATAAATATAAGTTATTGAGACTAATATAAATCACAAACATTGAATAAATAAAAATTTAATACTATAAATCACATAACAATTGTCTACAAAAAATTTAAAATAATATTGAAGCTCTTAAAGAAATATGTTCACTTTTTACATAAGCATAACAAATTCTATATTTATTAATAAACTGAACTCCACTATCTATAATGTTCATAAATTTTTTTAAAGGAATGATTCCTTTCTTTCAAAAATACTACTTTTCTTTTAAATATTAATTTACTGTGATTTATTCAGCTAACACATGAAATAAAGAAACAACAATAAATTCTACTATTTTTTTTTAATTTCATTATTAACCAATATTTCATTATTAATAATTTATAAGGAAGATTTTTAATTAAATTTAAATATAATTAAAAATCTTTCTTATAAATTTTACAAATGCATTTATTCATCGCAGTTTATAATTAAAAATAGAAAATTAAAATAAATGTTTGCACCTATCCCTAGATAATAAAATTTATATATCAAATTGTATTCAAAATATCGAAACAAAAATTTCCTATATTAAATAATGCAATAAAAAAAAGTAATTTTTCATGACATTTTAAAAAAATCCCTATATCACATAAAATATATTGACATATCTCAATAGGTTTATGTGATTTGCTTATTTTATGGGATATCTCAATATACTACTAACATATTTATCATGATTGATTGATTAATGTTTTCTAAAATTAAATAGACTATTTAACACAATTTAAAATAATGAAGAAAAATCATTTACGGATCATTTACAATAAAATCAAATCTTTCAATATTATATCCATATATATATATATATATATATATAATAAAGAAAATCTAAATTTAGTGTCATTTTACATAAAAACATCAAAATTGATATTTGGTATGCACTTAATGTGCATACCAAATATCAATATTTCCCATTTCCTTGTTAAAAATTACAATATTAAAAATTATAATCTATAATTGATTTTGATTCATTTATGTTAATTATAGCATAACCTTTTTATTGTAAATTTAAACAAATAACTTTAACCAAATAAATTTAAACATATAAAATAAACTTTCTGTTACAAAATCACCTTAATGTAGCCATCAGATCCAAAGGTAATAACATAGTCTTTAAGACAGGTTACACAATTAATACTACCCTCATGACAAGGGGATGACTCAATATTTCCAATTGTGCTAAAATTAAGATCCTCTTCACCATCTGTATCCTCAGTTTTGAATAGAAGTAAATATCCTGAATCAACAGCAGATAAAAACTAAAATATAATATATTCATGTATTACACTTGCTCTTGAAAAGAAACTATTATATGAAGTACAAATAATAAAATATCGATTATTTATGCAATTTGTAAATTAGAATAGATTCCGCATAATCTGGTTAAAAAAATTGTTTGCTATTCTGAGAAGTATTTAAGTTTTAGAAATTCATAAAACTGATTTTTCAACAGAGATAAAAATTAAACACATTAACAGCATGTGTGAGCATTTAAAATAACATATTAAAATATTAATATTAAAAGATACATTAAAATTTAATGGAGGTAATTAATGAGAACATAATTTAAATGCTAAAATTAAGTTTTATTATGTATATAAATAAGGTGTAATTCTATTTTTCCCTTGTTGAAAACAAGATAAGGAAAATATTTATATTTTAAGAATAATTAATAAGATAAATTTTTAATTATCTCATTGATAAAAATGATAGGGTTTTGGTTGGATATTGTTATTTCAAAAAACAAATTTTTGGTTTGGTGTTAAAAATTGTTTTGCCCAAATATCCTAAATTTAAAATTGCTTAGTTCGTTTGCACATTGCAATCACTTTTCATACCTGAAAGCTAATTAAATCAGGACCTACAACTTAAATTTTCATTGAAAGTAGCAATAAAAAATAATTGGTATAAAACACATATATAATTCTATAATGGACAAATTTTCCATGACAGAAACATCTGCAGTACTGAAATATCATTTTTAATAACAAAATTTTTTTAAAAGATGAATCTAAAAGACAATAATGGATGTTAGGTATTACTAAATAAGTAATCAAACATTTTTAATATGGTATCATAGAAATGTATGGATGAAACAAAAATAAATATTATCTGAGAAGTGAATAAAAATATTTAGTCAATTTCACAAGAATAATACCATTAAGGATAGTAAAATGTGACAGAATTTGCATTGCACTCTCTGGGATTGATACAATAAACAATTTTCTGTGATAAACAATAATCTGAGAACAAAGGAAACTGTTTTTAAGATTGAAAACCTTGAAAATAAGATTATTAGCAAAATAATGCAATTGCTGATTTTCTAAAAAAAATTTCTTTATTATTCCAAAAAAAAATTAAAAGATATTATTCTAAAGTAAAAATTAATAATTATTTATATACTTTTTTAATATTTATATGTGGACAATTAGTAACAATATAATAATATATCATGGTGTACTTACATATAGTAGCATAATATAATTAGCATATTATTTATGTATATTAGTATTTTGTATTCATTTTGACTGATTACGTATTTAAGTACTTATCTAATATTTGGCAGAAGAAAAAAGAAATTTATTACTTTTATATGAACTACAAGACTTTACTTAATATGTTTAGAACACAATTATCTTACCTGAGCAATGTCAATCTTTAATATTAAAAACACTTGGACTATTAAAATTGCATTTAATGATTGCTACAGATTGAAACAATAAAACAGCATTCACATTTTTAATTGCTTGATTTACATTCTAACATGCTGTAAATTGCAACTGAATGGATTAACCCATTAATATTTACACTTGAGTTAATTTGAGTGCACTAAATAGCACAATAAAACAAAAACTATGTATTAATTAAGGGATTAAACGACAAACAGCAAAAGAAATTTTTAGAGCAAAATGTCATCTTTCTAAAAAGCATAAATTTGAAATTGTTTGATCAATATTTTAAAAAATATCAATCACTATTGCCATTTATCTAAAACTAATGAATTAGTTTTTCCCCATCCTAATATCAAAAGTTAATAATCGCAATAATTTATGAAATCAGAAGTTAAATTTATTATTTTCATGAAATATTTTACATCTAACAACATTATATCTAAGCAATTTAACATTGAAAAACATATTGCTTATTCTTAAAGTAAATTTAGTTTAGAATTTTTGTATTAATGTTACCAATCATATCATGTTTGTATTAAAATTACCAATCATAAAACTAACTTGCTTGAAATATGAAAAAAAAATTATTCTCAAGCGAATCTTATAAAGATTAATTTTAATAAATCAATAGAAAAACATAGCTAACATGGATAAAATATTTTTTAAAAAATATACAATATTTTATTTTTAATATCTCAATACATTAAATTTTACAAATGTAGATAAAAATTAATTATAATATAAAAGTTTTTGTGAATTTTTACTTAATAATGTTTAATAGAGTGTTACAAGGTATGTTATTATAAGGTATTAAACTTATACTCAACATTATTTAGAAAATATTTCTAGTTTTTTTTGTTTTTTTTTTTTTTTTTCTTTAAGCTACTTCAGAAATTGAAAAAAAAATGTCAATACATTATTCTTTAAAGTAAAGTATTTTAAACATTTATAAAAAGTTAAGACTTGTATATAGTTTATTCAAAAATTTATTTTTATATATTTGTCCTTTTTATGAAAAATTATAAAATATAATACAGGATTTTCTCATTTAAAACTAAAAATGAAATTTTTCATGATTACATTATGAATATAAAAATGTACTTACATAGTTGTCTCGTAAGCAAATTGTGCAGTATACATTCAAACTTTTATTCACATTAACTTTTTGGTGTTGATAAATTTCAATAGAAATTATATTATCTATATCATCTTTAACAATAGTCAAAAACCATAATCTAAGTATAAAAACAAAAAAAATTTTAAAAAGTCATAAAAATAATGTTAAGTACAAAATTAATCAAACGTTAAAATTATCTTAGCCATATATAATAAATTGGTTAAATATAAATCTTGTAAAATATTCAGCTTACCTAAGATGATTAAATAAAAAACTGGTAACCACAGTACATATGTACAATATTAAAAATTAAAAACTACGTATTGCACATTTTTTTCAAAACAAGAGGAAAAAAATTACAACTTTATAGTGAATTTGTTATAAGTCAATTATAAGGTTATAAGAAGTTATAAGGTCATTGCATGATTATTGCAAATATTGTAATAGTATTGTTATATCTATCACACAAAAAAATAATTACTTCAAAAAACCTTCTCCAGAGATAAGAAACATATTCGAATTTGTCATTGGAAAATATATTTGATGTGAAATAGATTCACCAACAAAAATATCATGAAGCATCCATTCTTGCTTCCATAACCAAATGAAGAGTTTGTTCTCAGGGTTGTCACTTACAGCAAACAGCAATTCTCCTTCTGGACTAAAAATAAATTAAAAACTATTAAAGATATCTTAGTCATAACATTAAAATTTCTAACAAGCAATAATTCCTAATTACAAAAATATCTATCTTTAGTAACTAAACATTTCTGATAATAAGCCTAAATCTATAATATCAAAATATTTTAAAAACAAAAAAAATAAAAAAAGCAAAAGGAGGAAATTAAACAATTTTCAATTCCCAATATTAACATCAAACTACTTTTAACATTTTTCAGTTTAAATTTTTTTCAAAAAAAGAATATTCTTATGTACAACGTATTATTCAGTGTCAGTAATTTATGACAGAAAAACCAAAGAAATATTAAAATGAATTTCCTCGACTTTTAATCTTTTCCATCAATTACTTATTCTAAATTTTTTGGATACATTTATATCAATTTCTTTGAAATTTTAATAACAATCCATCATTTCCAATCATTAACTTTCTCCTTTATATTTTTTAATAACATCAAAAAGTAAAAATTAGAATTATTGGTATAATCACATTAAAGAAAATATAGAATGAAATTACAAATAATAAAATGTAATACAATGAAATTATAAACATTTCATTGCACATTACTTTCTATGAACCAATATAAAGATTACATTAAGAGAATCTTTCATATTGATTTATAATACCTGTTTTCATTTTTAATAACAAAAAAAAGAAAAAAATCAGAAAATCCTAGTTATATAAATATTACTAAAAATTACTAGCATCAAATTTAAGTAAATTTAAAATAAATTTTGTAAAATAATTCTAAAAAAATATACCTGGCCATATTTCAAGACCATAAATCAATTTCACTTTTTATAAACACAATTTTATCTTTTCTTATTAAAAATTTTTACTGGTCTCAGAAAACTGCCATTACATTTATGGAATAAACATAATGTACAATATTTTTGATTTTCTTTATTATAAAAAACTAATTGAAAAAGAAATTTGTGATCAACAAAAATGCTAAAAAAAATTTAGTCTGCAACAGGTCAACTTTGGATAAGCACATAGGTCATAGTCGATTAAAAGGCAATAAAATCAGTGCAAAAGTTGCACTGGTTTTATTCTTAAAAAGTGTTTTTCCCATACTCAACAAATTTTTTTATGATAATTAAGATTTTTTAAAATTAGTCTTTATGAAAAAGATTAGATTTAAAAATCTTTTAAACAAAAGATACATTTAGTTGCAATTAAGTTACCATATAAGAATATCTGTTTAAAAAAATTCTTTTACTGCAGACTTTCCTTTTTCTTTTTGATAATGACATAGAATTTTAAAAATTAAAATAAAATTCATCGGTTACTTTTCTTTTACAGAAATGTTTTCAGTTCAGAAAAAATGATTAAAAAGGCAAACTTTTGATAAGGATAAAGTTATAAAACAAAAAATTTAAAATAATTAGTAATTTAATTGAAACATTAATTATATAATTAAATTAATTCAATTTAATTAAATTGACTAAATATATAACTTGAAAATATTCTTTAAAATTTACATGTAAAGAAACTTATAATTTAATTTCTATATATTATAATAATATATATATATTAATTTTTACATACTATTTATACATATATTTTTATATAGATATTTATTCTTTCTAAATATATATAAGATCCCTATAAAATAATTTTTTAATAGCCTAGTTATCAATCTAAAAAAAAAACTACTCACTGAAATGCTAAAAGACTAACTCTTACTATATTTGATTCACATTTTAAGGTTTTACAACAATTTAAGTTTGGATATTCAAAGACTTTAACACAAAAGTTCAGTCCACATTCAGAAGCAGCAAAATAAGAACATGAAGGATGAACCTAAAAAGAAGCTTAATAATAAATAAAAATATTTTTATGTTTGTTATTATAATATCAAAAATGTGCCTATATGGTGAGCATATAAATACAAATAATATACATATTTTAACTGCGTTTGATCAAGAATACATGAATGCCTGTTCTGATACATTTTACATCATACTATAATAAAAATTGCAATCACAAAATAATGAAACTTCAAAAGCTATCAATAAATGTTTTCAAAAATACTTACTAAAATAAATTTCAACTTCTAATCTAATTAAAAATCAGGTTTTGTTTTTCACTAACAGCAAAACAAAATTCACAAAGCATATAAATTTTCAATTTCTTAATTAAATCCAAATTGTAAGAATTAATTACTTCACAGTGATCAAATTTTATTATTAGTATAAATATTATTATATATTTAGATTTTTGAATTCAAATGATTGGAATAATGGTAAGTATTCTTCAAAATGAAAAATTCTATATTTTATCATAGTCAAAGTAAGAAAAAAATGGACATATTTTTCTTTCATATCATATAGAAAGTGCTATGCAGTTTTCTTAATTTCCATTTAAGTAACAAATGAATAGAATTCATTATTTGCAATTCTCAGTAGGTAATGTGGCAGTAGATGCTTATACAAACTAACCTTTTATACAATTTTGCATTGAAGTGTTAAAATGCTTATAATAGTAAATCCAAATATAAAATATACACATGATCAATGTTGAACAATGGAAGATAATACATTTCTGTCTACAATAGCATCTATCAGAGACAGTTTTTCAGGTTCTCTAGCATAATACATATATATAGCATACTATACATTAAAAGTTTTTTTGGAATACAATATATTGGGGATGATAAAGAAAACCTTAGAAAATTTAGCAGACTTTCAATGTTAAAGCAAAAAATACATATTTCTTTTTGTTGACAAACAAGAAATGCTAAGAAATTTGCATTATTTAAAATTTACACATACAATCATACAAATTTCACATCCTCTAACTACATAAAAAACATTTTTAAACTGAATTTGAAAACTTAAAGTTGCAAACTTACTGTTACACAGTTATATCCAACACTTTCCGCTGATGGGAGAAATACTTCCTTTTTTGTAATAATATCAAAAAAGTTCAAATAGTTTCCAGCTACTAATATTAAAATCTTTTCATTTAGCAAACACAAAGTAGATCCAAAATTACATTGAGAACCAAATGAATATCTGTATTAAAAAATGAAAAATAAGCTTTCAAAGAAAATATAATTTGTAATTAGAACACTTATTAATTTATTATATTTTAAAATACTTAATATAAGTATAATTATAAAAATATTGATAATAATGTAGAAGGTAACTGCTAATTTGTTAAGTAGTTCTTAGATGGTACTACTGACAAAGAATTTGAAGTGTTTATAACCACAAATGCAGTTCCTAACCTATCAAACATAATTTTGTGGTTTCGCACATTAGCTTTTTATGAGTGCTTTTAAATTTAATCATTCTTTATCACATACTTGGATTGAATTTCATAGACTAATAGCCACAGCTGAATCAACTATTCAATTTCTTTACCAGCATGGATTGTTCCCAATGCAAACTAATCTCTCCCTACCTATTTTAAGCGTTCAGCTAAAATCCCAGAAATAACACAGAGAAACAAAAAAGTGAGGACAGCAAAAGCCTAAGATGTTTTGCAAAAAATATTAAACATATCAATCAATGAGAAGTCGAAGTGCTTTTTTACTTTTGAGGAATGTTACAAGTCATTGTAATAACAAACATTTATCAGAGATTTTCGAATTTTTTTATAAATAAAGCTATAATACTTTCCAAATGATTAATTAGAAGTTATTGATAGAACACATCACATTATGTATACTTGATGCAATTTGTGCTGTGATGTTTGTGTACAGATGTTAAAAATAATAATCATTCAGTGGGCCAGAGCGAGTCGTGGAAATTGATAAACCACTTCTGCGAAAAACTGCAAATATAACTTAGGCTGCCTGCTTTTTAAAAATGAAAGAGAAGTTAGTTGTTTTCAGATGATTCTGACATAGAAGATATCATGAATTAAAGAAACCATGTAAATGAATTGAAGAACCTTGGATCTTTAGTCTAACGTCAAACAAATAAAATGAAAGTATTTTATTCTTTATTCCTACTAAGAGACTTTAAGGATATAAAATTAACTTGAAAATAAGAGTAGAAAAAATTGCAAGGCAAAAACTCTTATTTGAGAGATAAATAAAATATTAAACATAAATGTAATATATTGAAATTTTAGGAAATACATTAATTCTATAAATATAAAATTCAATAATTTCTTAATAAAATGAAAAACACTTTTAAAAAATTATATTCTTTTATAATGAGAAATATTTATAGCTACTTTAATATTTTTCCTCATTAAAATAATTTAGATTTAATATTACTTTAAATTTAAAGAAACAGGAAAATTCTAAAGTCACATTTCAAAGCTTATCTTAAATTTACACATTATTAAATAAATTTCTATATGTTCAAGAAACTGTAAGCAATTATAAAAATTAAATGTTAAAAATAAGTTTTTTTTTTTTTTTTTTTTTTTTTTTTGTATATACCTTGTTAAAAACCATGAATGAAATCTAAAATGAAACAAAATATTCAAGTTTAAAAAAAATTTAAAACATGGAAGTTTTCAATATGAGAGTGATATTTCATATCTAAATAATGTGATTATTAGAGGAAAAAGAGAATTTTTTATATTTTTACTAATAGAGATTTTAATACTATTAATAAAAATAAATATTATTAGCTATTAATATTAATAACTACATCACAAATGAAAAGTGCTCTAATGTCAATGTGAAATGCTAAGACGAAAATAAGTTACCTTTCATTTGCACTACAATGCACTAAGATTCAAAAATACAAACTATTAAATTACATATTCAAATCAAAGAACAAAAATATGAATTTCTAATCAAAAATTATAAGCAATTTATAGTGACAGAAAGTAAATTGCAACAAAATAGAAAATATAAAAATTTATTATCTATAATGGTACAAAACTAGACAATATATACATACATAAATATATTGATGATCTGCTTTAGTTTGCACTTTTACAAATCTTTTAGAATAGATTTGTTTAAAGAATTGAATTCTTCAAATATACAATCAAGGATTCTAGAGGTGACAAAAATTATTTCTTTTCTAAAATAATCAAGAAATTAATATAATCTTTCCTCTCGACATTTTAATGTGAGTCAATAATTGTGTTTGTCTACTGTGAAAGTCAGACTGTTAACTGGAAGAGAACTTTTGATTTCGTTTTCTGCCAGGAGTAGAGACACTGAGACGAGACGATTAAGTCGTGTCGAATTGGGGAGAACGGTGCAGTTGGTTCTTTTTCTTGGGGGTAGTGGAAATCCGCTCCAGGTCGTTGTAAAACTAAATGCCTTTAAAAATGTAGATAAATGTTTGAATTCATTGTTTTTGTGTTAATGTAAAATAAATGTTTCATGTACCAATAATTTGTTCTGTGTTATTCAACTATCTTGGAGACGGCAGGATCATGGGAACATCACATCTACTATTACCAGTCAATGTTAATGCAAAAAAAAGGATAAATATTACTGTAATTTACAATACATATTTAGGGTTTGAAATTTTAATGTAAATAATAAAAAATAGGGAGTATAAATAAATTAAGAGCTTTACAAATTTGCTCTTCTGTTTTAAATTAGAACTTTTTAAGGAACCAATAAAACATTCTAATACACACTCTTAGAAAAATAACAGTAAAACAAGCAATGAATTTTAAAAATGTAAGTGGTAGATATTGTCATGAGAGTAATATATTACACATCATTTAAAGAAAGACATTCTCATAAGTTGATCAAAATCACATCAAACAAGCTCAATATATACATTTGCAAGAAGTAAAGTAAATTAATGTATAAAAGTAATTTACACAGATTAATAAAATTGCATATATTTTTCCAAACTTGAATAAATTTTTTAATAAAAATAATGTATTCCTCAAACAAATTGTTAATTTATTAAGTATCTAAAGTGAATATATTTCTTGTGATAAAAAAATTATGACCATCATTAATATATCAAAACTAACAAATAAATATTAAAATATATGATAATTTTACTCAATATTGCAAAAGTTAATGTTTCAAAATTTTAATCCTTGTCTTTAAAAAAATAACATATTTTAAGATCAGAAAATTTGTCAAAAACAATTTTCCTATCAATTCAGCATCAAAATAAATTTATAATACAAATGAGTACTAATTTGTGCTTTTAAAAAAATAACAAGAAATTTTTTATAGCCATCATCTTTCTTTACAATTTAGACACATAATAATAAAAAAGTTTTAGTTTCAGCATTTATTATTTTAATTCATTTTTAAAATAATTTAAAATGAAAAAAAAAATTTTTTTTAATTTCTCACTTAAAAAAAATTAAATCATTAGCAATATTTATAAAGAAGTTTTTTGCTTGAAATGCTTCACTTAGACTAAATTGATAAATTTAAAATTAAGAATAAAATGCCACTGGAACCGGATTACAAATTTTTGAATAGGAAATTATTTCATCATTTTAAAAATAGGAATTTGCTGAATTTAAAATTATATAAAACTAAGGCTTGTAGAGAATCTTACTTTTACTGAGCATATCAATAGTATATTTATTCTAATTACATATTTTATATAAGTATTTGCATAATATATTAGCTTATATGTATGAAGATTAAAAACTTACAAAATTTGAACTGAATCTTTATTAAATATATTGCCCCTTGATCTTCTTAATTGAACATCTGATTCATGCAAAAGATTATTCTTCGAGTGTTGAAAAACAGAATCTTTATCATTCTGAAATGAACTCATAAGTTATTAAGTGTAAATGAGGAATAAAGCATTAGCTTATTATTTAAAATCATATATATTTAATCATCATTCTTAGCCCCATAGAAAATTAGTAAAACACTAGCAAAAGACTATATAAAGATAGTAAGTTCAGAATAATAAAAAATAAAATATTTAAAATATATATTAAATCAGATGCACAAAAATAATTTTAAAAGTCTTAAGCTTTTTAAGATTTTAATAATATGGGTTTTTAGATTAAAAACACATCAAAGAAAAACAAACTTTTCCAGTTAAATCTGAAGTGTTTGATTCATCCAAGAAATCTATCCAGAACTATATTTTGCTTCTGACACATTTTGCTGTCATTTGGAGCATAAAACTAACTCAGTTGATAGCTTATGGATTTTAAGCTACAAATATCGATGTTAGAAGTGAGAGTAAAACACGTTTTGAGTTATAGGTGAATACTGATCATTCAAATATCAGCTGAACCATAATTTTATAATAAAATTGATCAAGTTTTAGATTGATTTCTTTCTGAAAATGGTGAGTTAAATTATGTTTAAATGCCTATAGTGGATCTACTTTAAAAAATTTTATTAAGTTTATGGTAAAATGAAATATTTAGCATTCCTCTAATGAAACAAGACAAATTTTAAAATATGATATACACAAAGTTTAGAAATCATAAGTTTAGTGTTTCAAAAGGAAATGAAATGTAGAATTTATTTGTTCTAAAACATATATATGAATAAATTTTTCAATATTTTCATAGTTCTATTTAATAGATTCAATAAGTATCAAGTAACACATCACCTTTCAATCAAGTGTCTATTTATATTGGAACATTACACAGAGAGACGAATAAATTTGGTTAATCTGTGCTTTAGGTCCCCTACTTCTCCAACTCATGAATTTGAAGCGTTTTCTCGCGCAGGTTCAATAATTATTAGTTGGTTTTAGCCTTTTCATTGAAAGCTAATTAAATTTCACTTTGAAATAGCGGTTAGAATTTCCGCCATGGCATCGGTGTTTTTGAAAACGCGCCAAGGAGGGGACCTAAAGCGCATTTTCACCATAAATTTAAATTAATAAGATGTAAAATATGTGCATAATATTGAAAAATTATATATATATATATATATATATATATATATATATATATAATTCAACAAGATGAAATGAAAAAGATGACAAAAACTAATAAGAGATCACTTATAAATGTTATCCTATAATACATTTTTCATATTCTCCATTTCTATAATCAAAATATTGATCAAATGATCAAAATTTTTTTCAATATTATTTTATTATAAGATGCCCATCATTGATTATCATATTTTTGGATGAGAACAAATTTTTATCTATATTCCGCTATTTTGATTTTATAAACAATAAGTTGAAGAAATATTAATCATTTAGATATTTAAAAAAAGTTTCAAACACTTGCTCAAAATTTAGGCAAAAACGAAACTCAAATTCGTACCGAATGAAAATAAGTACGGATAAAGTTAATACATAATATTCAATGATGATACTTAAAATTTCATTGTGCAATAATTTGTGTAATTAATTAATCTGTCAATGTGTATTATTCTTACATGAATTTATATCATAAACGTTTATTTTATATTTGTATAAATAAAACTAAATATTTAAAAAAAAAAAGGATTTTATTTGATATTTATGCAGCTTTTCCTTAGAAGAAGCAAACATTTGACGTTCCAAGCAGTCTGCAATATTTACTGCTTTCCTATTGGTTGTTGTATTGCATCTTTGTTGTCTGTCCTCAGCTGTTTTGTGTTGACGATTATGCGATTGTTGATAAAAATTTAATTTACTACTTAAGTAACTAAATATTTTTCAATGACATGAAAAATAAATATCCCTTATTTTTTATTATAAATGCACCAACGTAGGTGCTTATTTTTAAAGTAAAAGGAATCTATTCCAAACATATTCTCTTTTAATTTCCCTTTGTTTTGCTGGTCACGGTTCATAGACTATCGTAGCTTAGTTACTTGTACTTATCTATGAATTGTAATATTTTAATATAATTTGTATAAAAATGGGAAATTGCTTAAAATCCGTTTCAACTGATGACATATCTTTATTAAGAGAAAATCAAAGCGCTAGAGAATCATCATCAGATCAATTAGGACCCCCTCCACCATACCAAGTAAAAATGTTTTATAATTATGTTATAAACTATTACTTTAATTTTTCAACAATTTAATTATTTTAACTCAAAATTCAATTCTTACGCAAGTGTTCTGTGTACAATTTCCATTGTAAAATTTATTTTTTTTCTGTGAAATTACTATTTATAAGATTGGTAAATCATGTTTTTTTTTAATTTTTTTTTTTTTTTTTTTTTTTTTTTTTTGAAATTAATAAATTTATAAACATCTTAGAATATTCATAAAAAGAGAAACGGATTTTTCCTTACTCGAAAGTATTATGTATAATTAAAAGTTAAATTTTTGAAAGGAATGCTAAATAATTGTATGAATTTTTATGATACTGTATTCTATAAAAATAGGAATATAATTAATGAAAAATATAATTTTGTGTTTACAGAAAAATAATTCTATAATCACTTATATTGAATAAAAATTATATATTTGTGCATTTCTTTACTATTAAGAAAGTATATTTTAGCCATTAAGTATTTAATGGCTAAAAACATTAAAACTTTATGTTTGTAATTAAAATTCAAATTTGTGATGATTATAAGTAATGTAAGAATTCTCTGTAGTTTATTGTAAGAATTCAAATATGTATTGATTTGTTTCATAGGAAACTGTATCTGTACCAGTATATTATCCATCTCCAAATGTCAGTCGTCCAGCATCTCAATTGACTGAAGAAGAGCAAATAAAAATTGCTCAGAGAATTGGCTTGATACAGCATTTACCTGTGGGTAAATATGATGGGAGCAAGAAAAATAGAGAGTATGCATCTCTTTGAATTGAGTTAATTTTGTTTTTTGATTTAATTATAAATACATATATGCATCAGATTTTAATCTTTTATTGTGGGTATAATATAGTTATTTGATTTAATTTTGGTTTTAATTAATATTTCATGTATTGTAAACTGTATTTTTATGTTCATTTATCTGCATTATTTTAAATCTATTACATTCATATTCTATTAATGTTTTATCAGATATCTTCAAGGCACTTTAGAATGTGCACATATATAAGGTATATTCAAAAATATCATAAACGTAATGGGAAATAAATAAATGCATACAAAATTTATAAGTATGGCAATCCATTCAGTGCAAAAGCAATTTATGATTAGAATTACCATAAAATAAATATTAAAAGATTGACCATATAGTTATGATATATGCTTTTTTGCAATGGGTAAAGACTAATGCCTAAATCAAGTTATTATATCCCTAAGTCGTAACAAAAAATTTTAAGTTGATGGTAATAACAAAGAAATGGAATTAAGGAAAATTATCAAATTTCAAATCTTTAAAATTGCAAATAAATGCATAGTATAAAGAGAAGAATAAAAACAAATTCATTGTTTCCAAGTAGAGATACTAAATTCCAAACTTTCTCGTAAATACAGAAGTAAAATAAATACAAATTTGAAAGACTATGTGTAAACACTATTGGTATTTGAATATTCTTAGAAGACCTAGACTTTGGTGACCCTTCTTTTGTTTATAACTATACCTTACTTCACTCTTATAAGAAATGCTTTACTTGCCAAATAGTGTTTAATAAAATTAATTGAAAAACCATTATCTAGTAGGATGTTTTTTCAAATGTACATTTATTTTTTGATGTTATTTGATTTATTACAAATAATATAGATTTAATTTTATTAAAAATAGTATTTTTATAAATTTTAGTATATTAGAGTTCTAAAAAATTAATTTATTTACTTTAAAATTGAAATCATTAGTTTTATCAGTATATATATAATTATCTTCTGTAATAAAAATATACAATAATCCTGTCTTTTAACTATCATTATTTGTTTTAATTCATTTTAATTCTTCCGGAAAAATAAACTGTATCAAGTTCTAAAAAGTTAAAAATTATGAAGTCATCAATGTATCTGTAAGCAAAAGGCATCTAAATAATAAGAGATTTTTCATAAAAATGTAAAAATAAATTAGCTAAAAGATTAGAAAATTTTTAACCTTGAGGAATATCAGGGATTTCATTACAAAGCTTTTCCTAAAAAAATGTAATTATTATATGTGTAAAATGTACAAAGATTATTCCAATAATTTAAGTCAATATTTAATAATGAACCAATATCATAAAAAAATGTGATATTAAAAAGTTTATCAAGTGGGATACTTATGAAGAAATCTTAAGTCATATGATGAAATACTATTAATAAAAATAAAACATTGTGACATTAACATCAGTAAACAAGTTTTTTTTTTTTTTTTAAATTCTATAGAATAATAAACCAATATTAGAATAATTATTATTTTCTTTCCTCTAATAAAATTAATAGTATTTCATCATATGACTTTAAAGATTTCTTCATAAGTATCCCACTTCATAAACTTTTTAATATCACATTTTTTCTATGATTTTGGTTCGCTATTAAATCAGGATTCAAAATTTTTTACCATTAAGCTTGCTTGTTTTTACACTTTTATGAAAAATCTTTTATTATTCAGATGCCTTTTGCTCATAGATTCATTGATGATATGTAATTTCAATTTTTTTAGAATTCGATAATGTTCATGAAGATATAAGAGTTATAATTAATTAAAACAAAAAAACATGTATTTTTACATATGTAATTTAGGTTCTTATTTATCACAATAGATATATTCTCATAGTATCTTTACATAAGTGCAAATTTAGCAGTAATATACATATAAGTCTGTTTATTCTTACTGAGGTTGTTATTATAAAGCTATAAATAAAATGATTGCTTAGTAAAAAATCTACTCCAGATATTGACATAAAGACATGAAATATAATTAGTTAACTCATTTAAAAACTGCTTATATATTAATTTAGTAAATTGTTTTAACTTAATTTTTTCAAATACTTTCATTTAGATTGTGGTGATAAATTAGTTAGATGAAAATAAATCATTTAAACATTATTATGAAAAGTATAATTTTGTGCTTATTGTTATGAAGACAATATCATTTTGTATGTAAATTGCCTCTTCCAATAATGTATTATTATTTCATTTATTTATTTTTTTTTTTTTCAGAAAACATTTTTGAGAGTATACAATTCTGTTTTATTAATGGAAATTTTTCTTCCTACTTTATCATCATCATGATAATGAAAATTAAGTCAATTTTGACTGTCCTAAATATATAGGAAAATAACATTTAAATCCTCTAAAAGATAAATTTGATTAATGTTAATTATTATGAATTCAGAATAAAAGATATTTTGTGAAAAACCATGTGTGTGTTGTGTATATATAATATATATATATATATATTTGAAATGAACATTTGATTAGTGATGATCATTTTTTAATATAAAGAATCAATCAAATTTGTATGTGTAAAAATACTACATTGTATTTATATCCTTCTAGTATTTTAGTATTTACGCTTAATAAAAACTATTATTTTTCAGAAATATTTTAATAATTAGAAAATAGCAGTCAAAATCCTGCACTTTTAAAAATTTTAATTTTTCAATAGAAATGCTTAAAAATGTACTTGTTTTAAGAAAAACCTCTAAGCTTTTTTTTTTTTTTTTTAACATTTTAAAACTCAGAACAGGTTTATCATTCTGTTTAAAAAATTACTTTATTATAAAAAATAAATACTTGTCATAAAAAGCTAACTTATCAATGGATTCCAGTGAAATATTTTTCCTTCAAAAAAAATTTTTAAGACTTCATTTTACTCACACAAAATTTGGAATGCTATTATAAGCATATAGTGTATTGATTTGTGTACTTGGAAAATTCTCTTCTCCTTTGTAATATGTTTTAGTGAAAACTACAAGTAATAAAAAAAATAGAAAATATTATAATAGAAATATAATTCACAGTTTCCTTTAGTCTTGTATCTAAATTATATTCCCCTGTTCTACTTGCTTCAAAGGATGTTATTTATCCCTGTTTTAATAATTTCTAATAAAATGTTCTTTGGAATGAAAATTTTATTACTTTGTATTTAATTAATTAAAGTGCACCCAGGATAATTTCAAATTAATATAAAATTGTTTTGATGTAGTACAAAATAACATTCTTTGCAATTAGTTAAATTAACTAATTATAATCAATGTGTGAATGTATTGTAAAAATTAATTTTTCTTCCTTATCTTAAAACTTGTGAGAAAAAAAATTTTTTGAAAAAAAATTTTTGTGTGCAATTTAATTAACCCTTCCCCATAAATCTATTTGAAATTATTGATTTTTTATTCTATGCTTTGTTTTACTTAGTTAAAATTATTCTAGTTTTGGCAGTGAAAAAATTTATGTTGAATTATAAAAATGTATGAAAATTTATAAAACTGCTATCTTTACAACCATTAAAAAATATGCCATTTATTATTTTTTTTTTCATAATGCAAATAGGTTATAAAAAAAATAAGATAGTTATGATATAAGTTAACATATGGAATATAAATAATCATTTTAAATTCAATTATTTTCCTGATAATTGAACTTTCTAATAGTTTTCATTTTGTACTTAAATGTTCCTTCAACATTCATTGACATATTCTGTAAAAACCTTTCACTTTTGTATATACAACATTACAAATATCATGATTCCATCCTCTTATGAATTTTATGATTACATATGTAAGAAAAATAATTTTTTCTAAATTGTCAAATTTAATTTTGGAAAATATGTAACTTCAATAGAAGATAAGTAGATTTTTGATAGATTAAAGTGTTGGTTACTAAAGTAGATTTGCTTCAAAATTTTCAATCTTTGTTTCTAAAACTTAGTTGTGCTCTTTTAATCATTATAGATAATTCAGTTCCAACAGTAATGAGCTATCAAATAAAATTCTTAACTATGTTAAACACAATGACTGCTACCCTATGACTTTAGTTTTTTGCAAAAATTGTGGATTGATTTCAGAATGCTGAAAATAATCTGGAAGTTTGTTAAAATTTTGTTGATGATAAACCAAAAATACTTCATGATAAATTTACTTTACTTAGTGACTTGACATTCTGAATAATTACTATTTTAATTTTTTTTTTTTTTTTTTTTTTTTTTTTTTTTTTAATTCAGGTGTGTCATATGCATGGGTGAATTCTTGTTTGGTGATCCTATCCGGTTTCTGCCATGTATGCATATTTATCACACTGACTGCATTGATGATTGGCTGATGAGATCTTTCACCTGTCCATCCTGTATGGAGCCTGTTGATGCTGCTCTCTTAACCACATACCAAACAAACTGAATTTGGTAACTGAATCAAATTCATTAAGTTACTTGGAATTTTAGCAAAGCAAATCCAGAAATGATGTAGATTTTACCCTTTTACACTTTCAGACAATGCTGGTCAGTTGGTAATAACAGAATGTGAATATGCAGTTGTCTTTTTGCTTAGTCATGTAGGATTTTTTCCATGTGTCACCTACTACGTTTATGTGGTGCCCGTGTAATATATCATGCAAGGTCTTGATCTGTGCTATGTTTCATGAGTTATGAGCTGAAAAAAAAAAAAACAGAACTTTGCATTTTTCAAAACCATGAGAAATTTTAATGCATTTGTTAATATAATATTGGTAATAGAATGCTATTTTTTCTAATGTTGGGTCAGATAAATAGTCGAGTTTCGTGTATAAGACAGGTTTTTGTAAACCTATAACCTCTATGATACTGATTGTTAGATGTTTCTGTGCATAGTGCAGTTGTAACTTAAAATGTGAAGCAGACTAGAAAATGTGAACACTCTGGTTAAAAAATATATGTGAGCTTTTGTATTTCATGTATTGTAAAAAAAAAAAGTCTTATTTTTTGCTGGGTTCTAAACCTATTTGAGCATTACCAATTTCACAGGAAGAAACTAACCAAATTTATTTGCAAGATATGTGAGAATTGATTGTTTTATAATAATTAGAATGTTTTCACTAGTTTTTAAATTAATATATTTTCCCAATAATTTTTGTTTAACAAAATATTTACAAGAATTTAATACTATTAGTTTATAAAAATGACTGACTTGTTTTATGCTATTACATATCAAAATTTAAAAAAGCCTTGTTCTTTTTCACATAAGTATGTTTTATCTCTCAAACCTTACTTTGCTGCTTGACCAAACAAGTGTATAAATTTGTATAAAAGAAATGTCATAATATATGAGAAATGCTGTTCAAAAAGTATCTTGTGTATCAAAATAATTTTGGTAAGAGGTATTATTGTTATTTTTTAGAGAAAATTTGTAAAATACTTTTAAATAATTCTCTTTGTCACTTAAAAAAAACTGGATTAAGAAGTCAGCAATAAAGTCTAAATAAATAAAATTTTGCAAATCATCAAATTCCACATATTCATGATAAGTTGTTAATTTTGATTGAGAGTAGCTTTTATTTTTAAAGATTTATTCATAATGGTTTACCATGCAAAGAGTTTATATAAATAAAATGCGCCTTCTTTAATTTTTATAAAATGCACAAAATAGATATTTTTTGAACAGCTGTTTATTAAATTTTATTAAATAGTTATTGAAGTAAATCTTATAACAGTTTTATAAAAAACATTTTTACCGATAATTTTTGTGAAATTTAATTTTAATTTTTTACTTTTAAGTTTGCAAATTTTTGTAGCTTTCTAAAATATGAATTTAAAATGTTCTTCCAGTGAATTAAAATGTAAATAAATGTACTTTATGTGCAACATTTTATATCCCTGTGTTTGTGTTTCTATTAAATGTGTAATGGCTTATAGGTAATGTAGCTTTCATCTTGTTTGTATATTATCTGACCAAAACTTCTGTAGATATTTTGAATTATTTCAGTGTTATTTTTTAACAATTCTAACTGAAATGTTTTTTAACCATGAAACCACTTTGCAGCATTTGTGTAAATTTTGCTGGTGTTGGCTGTTGCTTGTTCATGTTTAATAGCAGTTAGATATTATACATTGGTAATACCTAAATCTTTACTTTTTGTGCCATTAAGAGTTCAGTACCTCATTATTAATCTTCTGCAAATTATGCAAATAATTATAAATGTTTTTTCTATTGTTATTTTGCATTCTTTATTTTATGTTTTTTGAATAATTATAAAGGGGTGCTAAAATTCATTTTGGAAATGATTATCTAACTTTCAAGGAAGAAAATAACCTATTTTAAGCATTCTGAACATTTAATCTTTGTACATCAATTTAAAGCTATATTAAAATTTTCATATTTTTAAAGCTTCTTTGTTTGCCAAAATTAAATTTTATGATTTTTTATGTTTCATATATTTTTAACTAAAATTTGGTGGTTTTTTTTCTGGATTTCCTATTTTAAGTCTATTATACAATTTTTAATTATGCATTCATTCTTTGCAGTTTTCAATAATATTTTAATGAATTTATCAGTGTTTTTGTTGAAAATGTTGTATTACATTGTAATTTATTACTAAATCTTTGTGTTTTGTACTGTGTAAAATATATTTATTTTCAAGAAAGTAAGTTAATACTATTACTTATATTTTTTTACCATTTAATGGTTACTGGAAATTTAATATACAAATTTGAAAATTTTCTGAAATTCGTTTAACTTTTCATACTTAATTAATCAATTTGTTCCGTGTTTATTTATTTCTGTTATTTATAACAAAAATAAAATAAAGCTCCACTGAAAAGATATTTTTATTTTTGCTGAAATTAAAATGTATTTTCATGCTATATTTATAGTTATTTCTGCAACATTTTGCTTGCCAAGTGATATTTAAATAAAAATTTAAAAAATATGTGCTCTGTAGTTTTATTGAGTGTTTTTATCTCTCTCTCAATCAGGAATAAACTCTTATTTCCTAAAAGAGACTTATAGTTATAAAAACTCTTTAATACTGGCTTTTTATTTCATTTTTATTACTTTTTTGTAATAAAAGTTATTTTAAGTGTTTTGAATTTCGAAAATGATTTAAAATACATAACAAAATGAAAAATGTCTTCTTGGAATAATCTTCAAAATACATATCAATTTGATTGATTATTTTTTATTAATATAGAAATGAGATCGATTGCAAAAAAATTACTGACTGGTTCATTAATATGTTTTTGGTGTTATGTACATGAATTATCATTTATATTCATCTTAATAATAACTTTGTTAATGTCTGAATGATTTTTATAAGTTTTAACTGTAATAAGAATTAAAACAAACATTGACAAAACAATTTTCTTTTGTCTGTAGCCAACATAATTGGTCAATTATATTCTTTTTATCAAAAAAGTTATTTATTTTAATGATTTAATGTTACACATACCTATTTACTTAGTATAAATACATAGCTATTATTTTAAGATATTCTTTTCTTAAATCTCTTTTAAGGTTTGCAAAATTTTAACCCTTCATTCTTCATTGTGAACTATTAGAAATACACATATTTTTTCTTGGGGCTCTTATAATGTTATAATATAATTTTAACTAACTTAAAAGTATGTAGGAGAAAATTTGCATTGAAATAGTGTAGTCTCGTTTTACTTTCTATGTATCTTAAGCCATCAAATTTTATATAATATTTATTTATATACTTGGGAATATTACAATATTTCATTTCAAAATAGGCTTTCTTAAAATGATATTATTATGTTTCTATTTTCAAATATGTAAAAAAAAAAATTACAATTTTTTATGCATCATTGGCTATGCCAAGCTGGTAACTGAATGATTAGTGCTCATGCTTTTGATTCAATAGTTCATGGGTTCGAATCCCACTTTGATATTGCACGTTTGTAGAATCCACTTCAAATTTTAGGTCTTGGTGTAATTAGCCTTAGTGTGTAAACAATAAATGTTGAGCAATTAACAAATGAACCAAGGATCATTCCTTAAGTTAATTTGTGTTTTTAAATAGAAGTCAAGCCTAGAGGGCTTAGCATAACCTTTTTGGGAATCCTTGCTTTATATAATTGGCAACTTTATTTCTACCTGGAATAAAGTAGTCCATTTTTTGTAATATAAAACCTCATGATTTAATGCTTTCATGATGGAATTATTTCTGTGGTAACCTAATTTCATTTTACTTGTGAAAGATAACATTTTTCTCAAATATTCTCGGTGTAAGACCTCGCATAAATTTTATGATTATTAAAAATAGCTTAATGTTCATTTTGATTTGCAGTTCTCTAAAGGTGGATTACAATTCTTAGTATTTAACGATTGAGAAAAAATTCTTCTGTCGACTATTTAGATGCACGTGAGAAATATATTGAAAAATGGTTGAACATTGATGTATTCAGGAAGCAATTCCTATAAATTCATTTAATTACTAAAATTTTATGCAGATTAATTATTAAAATGTTATTGTTTATCCTCATCTCACTATTAAAATATTTTATCGTCTAAATTTAAAACATCTGCGTGGATCAATACTTTATTCAATTTTAAGTCTGCTTTATGCATTTTATTTAAAATTAGGTGGCAATTCTTGGAAGGTTGTGGTGATAAATTCTTCTAAAGTTCGTTTGGATTTTATTCCATTTTATTGATTTAGTAAAGATATTTTTTGGAATTTAATAGTAAGAATGATTACTTTTATGGTAACACACAAATACAAGCTTATAATTTTTTCAATAAATTAACTTTTAAGATTAATTTATTTTTAGCATGTAATAATAGAATGGGTTATTTATTAATGTATTAAAAATTTATGTTGGTATATTATAAATTATTCTGTGAAATAAAATTAGTAGATGAATGATAAAAAGAGATTAAGTATGTGAATTAATCGTCTTGAATGTAAACTTAGTTAATTAGATCAATTAGTTTTTAGTATAAAAGCATGGATTGTTTATTTGATAAGACTAACAAATTACAAGCATTTATATACAATGTATATTTAGTATGTGTGTGGGAAAGATTTGTGATGGAAGTTATTTAAGGTTTATTTTTATGGAATTTTTCCATTTCCAACTCAAAATAAAAATTTTAATGTATTTAATTATAAAATTACTAATAATATTAGTAATTTTATAATTAAATACTAATATTTTAAATACAGATAATTTATTTTTTTAACATTTTGATTCCTCGATGTTTATTAGTTTCTGTATTATGCTACATATATATATATCATTATGAAAGGAAAGAAGAAATTTATATTGAAATATTCAAATATGTGATTTGGTTAGATGAGACAAAATCTTTAAATTTTATAATTAAAAAGCACATTTACCAACTAACGTAGCTAAAAGGCTGGTATAAGTGCATCTTTAAGTACAAATTGAATTGTCATTTGAAGGAAAAGCTTTTAAAAAAAAAACTGTAGCTAGATCGTTCTTAACAAGTAAACTTTAGAATTCTTTACATTACTTGCACAGCCAATAAATTCTTAGAAGACTAGGAAAAAAACTTCAGAAATTAGTTTAAGACTACTGTTCTTTGCTTTTATGTTGTTTCTATATCTTCGAAATGTGATATTTTAGTTTCCTTTTCGAAAGTCGAAAATTTCTAAATGATTTATATGGTCAGTATCAAGCATTCAGGACGATAAGGCCAATACTGATTGCATTGTTCTTAAACTGAATAAAAAAATTTTTCTAATTTAACTAATAAACTAGTTGATTGTTTTTATTTAATATTTGCAAGGATTTCTTTATTAACTCCTAAATTTACTATATACGAATATCATAAGTTACAATTCTTACTCAAAATAGATTTCAAGATTTGTGTTTTGATTTGTAAAATGAATGTTATTTTTCCTTTATAAATATTAAAGGCTAAGCATTTATAATATTCTGAATATATAAAGAATATGTTATTAAAATTGAATCGAAATAAAGATAAGCTAAGAATATAAATTTGTATAATGACAAACGAATTTTGTCATTAGAGAAAATATAATTTAAGACAAGAAATTGGTTAATTGACTAGAAGTAAAAATCTAAAGAACTTTAAATGTGTACGAAAAGTTTTAAGAAGACGAAAAATGAAATAAAAAAAATGGTTGGGTGTGTGTGCGATATATATATATATATATATATATATATATATATATATATATATATATATATATATTACTAGGAATTCTTTATAATTGTTTTAAACTAGAGAAATGTGTTTCTTCTCTAGTTTAATTTTAGAATTCTATTGAGACTATTTGAGAGATTTTTTTTATATATAATTTTTTATTTATCTCATTCTTTCTAAGGTCATGTTGAAAAGTATTTGAAAAATCCATTATATCATCAAAAAAGCAATAATTTTATTATTTTTAAAAGTAATAGACATTTTGTCATTTTTACTGATAAAATATGCGAATTTCACTGATAAATTCATAAATTTTTATGTTCAAATTAAAATAAAATTTTAGAGAGATAAAAAAAATAAATGAAATCCTCTTAACTATGAATATTTCTCTCAAAAAATTCATATTTTTATGATCATAAATTCTGATTAAATAGATCATTAATCGCGTTAAATAGCTTGTTAGAAAAAATGTTTCGAGGTCGTGATAAAAACGAGGAACTTGATATTCTTTTTAAGAAGAAAAATTCAATATGATGTCATTCATTTATCTCATATTTTACATCTAATTCAATCAGAATTTCAATTAAGAAATGTGACGTTGCTGGAGTTTGAAATTTTTTTATGATTTATCAAATTTATCATCAATAATAATTTTTGTACTTTTAAAATTTAAGTCATGTAATCTTTTTCAAGATCTTTTTTTCTTTTATTACCTAGTATTTCTTTATTAACTTATAATTGCGTTATTTCTTTATAAAATTAAATTATAATATGAGATTATAATCCCACGGTTTTTTGATATTTGATATACATTAGATAAGAATTTCGAACTGCCCTGAAGTCCACAATATTGCATAAAATGTTATAAAATTCGTGTAGACAGAACAACTGCAAAAATATTTCTTACTATAGATTGTGTTTGGACTTTCAAAATATCTTGACACGTTGAGAATTTCATCAACTATAGAAGAATTTGTTGATCAAGAATATCGATAAAAACAATTTTCCAGTATAGCTCGTACTTATATAAAATATTCGATATTTATAAAATATGCTGAAATCTGAAATGTCACATTAAGTCGCATAAAACTCATATATCTAGATCACTTATCAAGAAAATACCTTAATATAGATACCACTTTTAGAATAGATTTGTGAGTATGTGTGTGTGTTGCGTGCTACTGTCACAAAATTATTCGGCAGAACGCTCTTTTTTCTGCTCTACAGAGAATTAAATCACGCAGCGCATCCACGATGAATGAACAAAAAGTGATGCATTAAGAATTTGCCAAAACTTTCATTGATAAATGACCCTCAGAGTCAAAACAATATTGAAGTCTTATGTAAATAGATCTAAAAATTTGTTTCTATAAATTATGGTTATTTATGTTCTGTATTTTCCTAGAATATCAACACTTGAAACATTCATATTTCAAATTATTCACTCTTATCTAAATATTCGATACTTTTCCATTATTTGCTCGCAATACAGTAAAAATGTTTATTTAAAAAAAAAAAAAACATTTACGTGCGCAGAATCGAAATTAAATTTACTTTTATCGCTGTCTGAGTATAAATTACGCTAGGTTTAATGTATCATTTTTTATTCTTATTAATAGAGAAGTACTGCAATTTGTTATTTACTTTGGAATGAGATTATGGCTAGAAAAAAATAACAAAGTATGTTGAAACTCACATATAAAATTATTCTATTCTGAACTTGATTGTTGATTTATGTGAATATTCTGTGTGTAATATAAACACGAACAAAAAAATTGAATGATTTTGTCTATAATATATTAGCATGTGGATAAAATGGGTTCAAAATTCAATAAAAGGAAAAACAAAAAAGAGATGAAATGCTACAGGAATGAAATAAATTGATTAGACTCTTTTTGTTTGTTTAGAGATTGAGAATTCCACTATAGAAAGTAAGGGGCGGTTGATATCTAAAGCCAATTTTGATAATAATGAACAGTTTTCCTGAAATATCTATAATAAATGCAAATAACATATAAAAATTAAGTGTTTTTTGACCAAATTTTTAATTTTGTTAGCAAATGCTGATAAAGTGCAAAACAAGCTTTCTCGACGTATAGTATTCAGATTTTAAAATCATTTCACTATTACAAATTGAAATAACGAACAATTTTTATTTTATATCTGATTTCTGTATATAGTATGATTGGTTTTTTATTTGATTAATGATTATTTAATTTGAGTTTGAATTTATAAATTTTTATTTGAACATTTGGAACCAATTGCTTCCATTAACATTGACTTTGTAATGCACTGGAATTTTTATTTCCAGTAATAAATACATTAATATAAGATTTTTGTTAAGCTCCTTTACATTACACTGTAAATTATAGCTAAAATATATTTTTAACTATTTTGGAAATTTAACATAAATATTTTGTGTAACATGATATCATGACGAATGATTATGATACTGGAAAACAGACATAAGTAATGGATCAACGTTAAACTTGTAACATTTTACTAACGACTCGGACTGCTAGAGAAAACAAAAATTGGTTTATTTAAATATTCGCTCATGACATTAAAATGACATTTAATATTTAAATGTCTTTTTTTTAAAGTAAAATATTTTGAAATTATTTTTTAGCTTTTATTTATTATAATATAATACACAGCTTTACATAATATTATTTATTTTAATAATTAAAAAGATAACAATTATTTATTTTATTTCTCTCCATACGAAAATACTTTCAGAAACATAATTCTTACATATTCGTTGAATTTATAAGTGTATAATGCTATAATTTATAACAACGAATGTTTCACACGTTTTACTTAAACTTAGTCTCTTTGTTTCAATTCTAGTTCGTATTATTCTTTCTATAGTCGTATCTGTTACTGTTTCATGTCTTGTGAAAACAAATATCTTCTTTTTTCAAGCATTCTAGTAGTCGTCACTGGCTTTATCAAACTTCACCTTGGGTACGTAACAGACACAGCACGATGGGAAGAGGAACTTGGATAGGAAAGGTCCTTTATGTGGATTGTAAGGGTCTATTGCCAGCAAAGTCTGAGTGTTGTATCTCTGTTGACATGTTGCTTGGTAACAGGGTGGTACAAAATTACAATATGAATTATCATACCTATATAAAATGAAAATATGAATTTTATCAGACCATATTTTAAAATCAAATTATACATTTCATTCCTACATATCAAATTTATTAAGGGGAAAACATGCTAGATAAGACCTTTAAAAATTGTGCACAATATTATAAATTTAAAATTCATTAATGCGTGGAAGTTATACTCTAATAATAAAAAGAATATGCTTTTTAAGATAAGTTTTATATAGCGTCAAATTTAATTCTATGAAATTAAAATCATGTAACAGGTGTAAACTTTCAGGATAACACAGTGATTTGTGATTGATCAAGCTGTTTAAAGTGAAGATTTCAATAATTTCAACAACAAAAGTTTTTATTTCAGATAATTCCATTCATGTTTTAAATAAATTGCAATTTTATAATGAAGGATTATTATTAAAATTCATGTAAAACTTTCTGTACCAAAAATTTGTGTAAACTCAGAAGGTTTGAGCCACAAATCGAAATTTGGCATGCAAACACATTTTGCTGAAATGTGCAAATATTAAATTACAATAACTGTAAACATTGCAAAGACTTGCAGAAGACATTCCTACAATGTGATGAGAGCAGAATTTAAAAATATCAGTATATTAAATCATATTAGATCAACTTTTATAATATTATCACATCATACCAACTTTTAAAATCTGGGCCAAATTTGGAACATTTCTTTTAATATGTATAGCAACTCTACCATTAACCCAAAAAAGCTTCAATTGTGCTTCCAAATTTAGATTTTAGTATGTTTTAACTAGAAATGAATTCGCAAAATAAGTAAACTTTCTTTGCAAAATAAGTAAACATGGTGATCTAAGAAGTGATTGAAAAGAAGCATAAATCTCTCATTAAGAGTTGCAAAATTTGCTTATTGCTGATTTTGCACAAGGAGATGCTTTTTAAGTTACTAATCGACAAGAAATTTTTTGTGACAAACAAGTCATTGATTGAATGGCTATTTGAGAGAAATGTGTATTTTTAATATGAAGGGAGAAGAAAATAAATAGATAAAGATGCATATTAAAAAAAATACGGCAGTCTATTTACCAAAAGGAAAAAAATAATGCAGGATGAATATTACTAGAATACCGGATTCTGGATAAGATGAAAAGGAACGAAAAGATTCATTCGAATCATTTTTCCTGATTCAACAATTATTGATTTTAATCAGAAAATTATTATGAACATCGAAGACGGAAATACAATTTATTCCAAAAGTTAAAAAAAACTTATCAGATTGACAAAATCAAGAAGGAAAAATTTCTTCATACAAAAGTCAATCATAGATAGGTAAATCATAGTTTTATTGCTACTAAATCTAATGTTTATATGCAAATATTTGAAAGAATGAGCGGTAATGTCAAGTACAGAATAAGATAAGAAACATTTTGAAACCATCTAGAAACAGACAAACAGATGTAACAAGCAAATGGGCAGTTACATCTATGCTGACAGTAACGATATTTTCACCTAAATTTCAATCGCTTGAAAAGTCTATCTGTAGAAATATCATTAATTATCTGAGCTTCAGTTTCCGAGAAACATAATGGTAATTACTACTGGTACCTCAATCAGAGATCGCATCATTTGGGATGTTATTGTTTATGATTCGAATCTACTACTTGATACGGAAAAGTACACAGCCATTACAATTAGTCTAACAGTCTCTTCATCGTATTACGAGGTACTCTCATCACCTGTAAGTGCTTTGACAATATTTTGTCTCCATTGTTATTCCCTATGGTATTTTCTCAACCAAATTCCATTTTTCTTCAAACAATGTATGGTTACATATAAATACTTGCCTCGGAGATATCTTTGATGTATTAATGTCTTTGAAAGCTCCCCTAGATTTGAATAACTTTTCAAACGAATGTGTTGGATAACTGTCTTAGAATGTATTCTAACTAATTCAACTCTTGATGCACTTTTTATAGTATTTATCTTAACAAGATATTCAAAATTTAATTGAATGTATGATCTATCGTGTATTTGTATCACCTCTGGAAAGTCTCTAAATCTACTGAATTACATTCTAAGCTTTGTTGCAAACTGTTTATATAAGAGTTTTGTTCTGTTGTTTTGTTGATTATATGTGCATACACTTAAGCACTCTAAACAAGTTTAATTTCTTAGTTGTAGCTTAATTCTTTTTTGGGTGCTTATGTTTTATATATTTTTTACAATAATGTATGTTAATTATGTAAGAAATTGATAAATTTTAAATAATTTTATTTCCCTATTCATGAATCTCGCTACAATTGTAATTAAAAATAAAAGCTAATGATTTTCAATATCTATCATAGAAAAATTGATGGGGACATTCATGTAAATATTTGATAACTTTAACAATATAAAAAATGATTCATTGAAAACCTCAGAATGCGATATTAAATCAGTTATATAAAAAATGCTTGAATGTAAACGAAGTTTTGACGATGCTATTCATCGAAAGATAAACGTTTATTATGAATGTCAGCAACATTCTAAAAATCATTTTTCTTTTGGTGTTTAATGAATAAATTAGTTTTATGCGTAAAGAAAATATTTCTAAAAATTGTATGTTAAGTGAGTCATAAAATTTATATTTTGATAATTTTTGAGTATGTAATTTTTGTCTTTGATTTTTCATGGAATCATAAATAATACATAGGTTAACATTTGAAGTACAAGGAAAAAAAGAACAAATAATTTAAAGCAAAAGCTATTCATATTAGTAATCCGAAAGAATTTTGGAATTCAATTAAACAAAATCATTAAACTAGTCATTTTTTGCACAGATATATCAACTAAAATTTTTAAAAAAAAGTATTTATACCTGCATATGACTTCAGTCACAAATTGAGCATATTGTTCTGTATTTATGATGACAACCCATCGACCGTTGTTATTCTTTGCCCATCCTGGTCGTATCATACGTGTGATGGAATCGCAGACAAGAGCACCATCTGCATTCTCTGCAATTCGTGGCATTCGCTGATGTTTGAGATCTCGGAACAATTTTTCCAATGGCCATTTCATATATTTTATAACTTGACTGACAACATCACTAAAAGAAAAAGAGCAATAAAGATATTTATGAGGAGCTTTTAGTTAGAATTTATAATTAATTAAATATTCACTTAAATCTATTATGAAAAACAATAGAATTTAACTCTCAGTCTGATAGCCATGCATTTGTTATGCCATAAGTATTTTTAAAATTTAATATTAATTGATATACAGCAAACATTTTTATTCTGTTATAATATTCTTTTATGTAAGTGTTATTAAGAAGAGAGAATATAATCAGTTATTATTTTTTAATTACATATAAATTCGAATTTAAGCAACAAAGAAGATTTGGACTTACATAGGATAATCTTCTTTATAACTGCAGTAATATCGTCCATATTGAGCACATCCGGGAGGCTTTTTCGAGCCAGCAGGTTCCTTCATCTCATCTTCTGGTCCTTTATGCCAATCTCTGGCCGATTCCACTTCCTGTCTCTTGGTATTCGGATGAGTCACGGTGGGTGGGAGAGCTGTGACTTGCGACACCCAGTTGGCCATCCTCATCAATTTCTCTTCGTTCAGAGCCTCTTCGGCAGGCTTATCCAAGAAGATCCACGTTGCCTTCACTTTAGATTCGTCCATCACATTGCTTTGGTTGAACAGCGAGGGCTGGTGAGGCGAAGCCTTGTAGAATCTCTGTTCCTGGGGACCGACGTCAGCTTGAAATGATGACGGTAATTTGAAAGCGATGAAAATTGCAATCAGTTGGCCAAGCTGTTCAAGCATAGCCTCTATAAAAAGTAGTTCAAAAATTTTTTAGGGTAAATCATATGATGTGTACCTTATTATTATTATTATTATTACTGTGATAAAAAAAGTTCATTCAGGTATAAGAGTTCACTGTAAAAAGTATTAAAATTAACTCTGTAAAATATTTTCTAAAATATGGTTAATGCTTTATAATTGTTTTAAATTTAAGGTTAATGCTTCCAAATTTTCATTTCGAGATATATCGGTGTACCATGTGGTTTCTCATGTGGTTTAATTTAATAATTTTTTATCCTATCATGTTATTTAATTTTTTATCGTATTACTATTGATCAAGTAAGATATTGTTTAAAAATTATATCCAATATAAAAAAGTAATATCTCATTCATCTTTAATACTAAAACTTGTCCACTTTCAAATCTGAAACAAAATTACTACAAAAAAATATTTTCCCAAACAATAAATGTAAAAATAATAATACACTGTTCAATAATTTTGAAAAGTAACATTTTCGTGATAGATTTATATAATTTAAGATATTTAAGTTGAATTTTTTTTAAAAAAAGAAACAGAGAAATATATTAAAAATGTTATTCCGTTAAAATAAAACAATAAAAGTTAAATACATATTGAAAATTAATTATATATATTAATGACGACAAATTGTACAGAAAAAATATTAAAAGATTTTCATTATAATCAAAACAGAAATATAATCATCAAAATTTTAAGTCAATGGAAATGCAGCAGATTTAACAGTTTTAGAAGGAAGATAATTCTTTTAAATTTAAATTTATAAGCTAATTTTGATAAAACTAGAATATTTTGAAAAAAAAAAAAAAGATTAATGCAATCAAGGGAAACCATGGTGGCCTATTTGGTTAGGTCGATTCTCTGCTTAATAGAAAATTCGCCGTGTTCACTAAAGGCGGCTGGCGAACTTTAAATAGGTCGTGGTCCTGTCGGATACTCCCCTGGTGAAATGATACCTCTGGTGTTGGCAGCCCAAGTATTGGGAGTTTTGGCTCCTACTTTTAAATTACAAAAGCTTTTACCATATCTTCCACCTAATCAGTGAACTCCAAATCTGGTTTAGGTACAAGGAAATATATACTGCAGCAACAATGAAAATATATCAAGAAAGGCCATAAGAAAAATTTGATTTTACATCCTCAAGTGGAAATCTGAGACAAATTATAACACTTATGTTGCTGGAAGAAGCCATTACAAAAAAAATTTTTTTGTATAAAATAATATCACCTAGATTAAAATTAAAATTATTTTTCATAAACTATAAAAGCAATTGTAACTTAATTCTTTCAATACATTTATTATGATTATTCCTTTCGAACTGAGGAAAAAAACTATCTTAGTATTTATACCAGTATTATTTAAATTTGAAAACTGGATCTCTCTTTCAAGTGTGTCTTTCACTTTTCAAATATTTTTACTTAAATTGCAGTTTATTGAGGGATTCGGAGATTTGAAAATACTTTACACCGATAGACTTCACCTATGCTGTATATAGATAAAAGATAGGATTATGTTTACGTACTATAAGATAAAAGCCAAAAAGCTTTTATTTAAGTTTTCATTACTTTTTTTACGGTTTCGTATTTTTAACCAACATAATACAAGGGACAAAATATCTCGTGGTATCGGTGTTTTTAGTTTTAAAGTAGGTTCTCACTAATGCTGCAGAAACAAAAATCAACAGAATACTCTTTCATATACATCCTTTATTGGTCTTCCAGGAATTTCCTTTCTTCTTTTTTGTATTCTTTCAATTTTATTTAATTTTTTACATCATATCCCCTTACTTTTTTTAGAAGAATCTAGCAATCAAGTCAAACTTGATTCAACAACTTGAACAACTTTTAAGTCAAACTTAAATGTATTCTACATATCTTGTTTCTCAAAATTTATTTGCATTACAAATTCACAATATTCAGCATTTTTCATATCATTAGATTAATTGCTGTTTGCAAATGTAATTTACTCTATGTAACCTAGAATATGACAATAAAGGAACTCTTACACGGTTATAATAAGATTTCTGTTTTTTTATTAAAAAGAAATAAACTTCTTAGGCATTTTTAATGGGAGATAAGAAGTAATTACATAATTTTGTCATTCAAGCAAAATTTTAATTTCTTTGTTTACATATTTTTAAATTACTGAGCCCTTAAATTTTCTTAACAGATCCATTTAGGTTTATTAAATGGTCAATTTTGACATTCCATCACTTTTTTTTTATATATAACTATGTGAAAGACCTAAATTTTGAAAATTAATGAAACACATATTCCTAAATTAATTTTATTTAGGATTAATATAGTAATATTTAGTAATTTGATATTGTTTCCCTATAAGGACTTTAATATATTATCTCATAGCGTTTTTAGATAAAATATCGTACAAGAAACTGCCTTTTATAACGTAATGCAACAATACGAGAAAATAATTAGTTTTTCTTGGAAAAACTAAAAAGAAAAATAGAATCATTAGAAATAAACTAATTAAAAATATTAACAGAAATTAATTAGCTATAAAAACATCTATTTATGAACCATTTTTATTCAAAAAGAACCTATAGCTAGGGTGAAAGAATCATGCCTGTATTTTGGCTAATCTTTAAAACAGAAATAACAATATGAGGCAAGTTTTTGTTCTTAAAACACTTGTCAAGAGTATTTCTAAATTGCTGATTGCTTAGACTTGCTTTGTTTATTACCTTACAATCCCATTTTTCAATGAAAGTTAATATAATTGTAACTTACTTTGAGAAATCACATATAAATAAGGAAAAAAGATTGAATTGAGTTTGAAAGTGAAATTAAATTCATGCAAGTGAAAGTGAGTAGTCTGCAAAATTGAGCGGTAGGGAAATTTTTCTGATAAATATTCTAGTCAATGAAAAATACTGAAATGTAATTGAGCATTTTTTGATAGATTTCTATCTATTTCTCTGTATGAGTAACCACCTTTATAAACATACACCCCCTCTCATTCGGAATAATATATGATTTCTAGAAATTTTCTGTTCAGTTTACTAGTTGACAAAAATTTGTGATTACCAAATGAATTGTCTTTTTTTTATAGCAATCCTAATAAAATGAAATTTAATAAATCACGCGAAAAAAATTATGTGATATGCACTAAATCATTTCCCATTCAATCAATTATTTATATTAGACATAGATTATAATATAATTATATTCAATTGAATTGTGTGAACCAATATTTCCTCAAATACAAATATCCACTTCATAATATAATCTAAATAGTATAAGCTAGCAAAATCATAAATATATTCTTGATTCTTTTTTATATTTTAATAATTTAAAAATCAGTTAATATATTCTATAATTTTTAACTATATAAAATATATGCATCAGAGAGAACTAAAACTATCTAGTTTAAAATTTTTAATTATAAAATTAATTCTTAGCAAAAAAAGGGTCAACTTTCGCCTGTTATTTTAAATACAATACCATCTGAAATCATTTCACTGAACATAAAGTCTTTTTAAGTGAGATTTCTCAAATATTATCTCAATAAATAAGTGACAATGCATTCATATTAAGCAACTTTAATTACTTTCCTATACTCTGGGTAGATAATTTCAAATATTAATATCAAATAAACTTTACATTTTTTTTTTTTTCGTCTGCTTTTCTCTAAATGGTCACTTTTTTTCATGACCGCATTTTAACTAAGGCTCCCGTTAAGGGGTTGTCATTTTAACAGGAATTTACAATTTAAAAAAGACACCGAATCACAACAAACATCCCCGACAGCAGTGAAAACCTAATCAACCAGCTGTCGAAATGAAGGACAGAGCAATCTATTGCTTAAAGCTCGCCTTCTGCTGTGTTGAAAAATTTAAAGCAATTGCTTAGGAAAGAATAAATAATAATGAAAGACATTTATTTTTGTCCACAGTCAGTCAGCATCAAGTATGTCAGAAGCAAATTAAAAACAATTCTCAAATGTTAAATTTCTATTTTTTCGCTAAAGCATTTACAGCTGCGTTCCATTCGCCTGAAAAAGGTGGTTTTAAATTAGTTTAGAACTACTTACTATAAGCAGGTTGAGAAATAGTTTGGGTCACATAATTTAAGTGTATGAGAATATAAATATTGGTTGGGTTCTCCTGGTTTGGTATATTTAATTTCAGTGCAATATGAGTAAACGCAAAAATAGATATTGGTGAGGATTCACTGGCATTTAATTCATTTTAGTTTGAAATAAGTGAATATAAAAGTAACTCTATTGGTTAGTATCTACTAGTTTTTGATGCTTAATTTCAATAAAAATGAGATGAATATGGCTAAAAATTCTTGATAGAAAGAGTTAAATTGCAATACAAATGATACGAGATGATAAAATTAAAATGCAATACATGAGAGTAAAATCTAGAAGCGTCAACATGCAAAAAAAAAAAAAAAAGAAAGAAAGAAAGAAAGAAAGATTTTTCTTTTGTGATAATTGAGCATTGACTAAAGTGCAGATTATCCAAGCAGCATTTTAACTAGTTCTTATTAGTAATTAATATTTAATGTTTTATAATGAATATTATTAAGTGCTAGCAATAAAAGGATTTCGTCCAATCGAAATTAATGAAATCATTTTTAAAATTCCTTGCAAATATATGCTTACAAATTATATAGTAAAATTATTTGAAAAATAAATATTGTGGTTAATCATTATATTATTACATATGAAATATAAGGAAACATTCTGATAATTATATTTTCTTGTGCAATACAAATTATATATTTTTAATGCTTTTACACCTTTTAATGACATTGTAAAATCTGAATTATTTCCACTCCAACTTTCTTTATGATTTAAAATTTTAAACAAAACTAGTATAAAATCAATTTAGCAATTTATTTCTTCAATTTAGTTTAATTTATGAGTTCTTTAAAATATTCTTAATGAAATAAACAGCATTTTAAGAAAATTCTAGAGAAAAATATTGCTTTTGATTTAAAATAAAAGATATTAAAGAGAAATAATAGTTAACTTAGCATATTCCATTACATGAAAGCGAAATCAAACCTCACCGCTTGCAAAACAGAACCGCATGCACTTGAAGAACGGTCAAAACAAATCCAAGGAAGTTGACATGGACAAATACTTCAGTGGTCACAAGTATTTTGAGCTCGACTCCCTCTTCCCTAGGTGCCCTCGAAACAAATTAAAGCCGTTTCTTCTTCGCATCGTTGATGAACAACTTCCCAAAAAAAGAAAAGAAAAGAATCCCGGAATAATAATATCGATTTTTATTTTTATACATAAGCATTCGTCATTTTTGTTTCTTTTGTTTTATTTTTTTCTGCACGGATAAATATGTTGGTCAGTTTATGATATTCAACACGAGAAACACGTATTTTTGATGATGGATAATATATTAAATATAAGTTTAATTATTCTCAAGCGAATTAGATCGCAAAATCAAAACATTTCCTATTAAAATTTCAATATAGTTTTTTTTTTTAAATAAATTGAAATTGGTCTCAATTTCTATTTTAAAATTAGATTTAAGATTAGTCAGCAATAATTTGATATTTATATCTAAATCAGCAAAATTTTTATAGTTATGTTAATTCAGACGTATAGTTTTAGAAAAATTGCTTTATTTATTTATTCTATTATTTATTTATTACAAATCCACATCCTTAATAATATCAAATGGAATTCCAGTCAAACGGAAATGAATTTTCCTTGTCTTACTACTAAAAAATTAATCAGTCTTAAAAGATTATGAGTAAAGCAAATCCAACATACATAGAGAATTTAAAATCACATGCTCCGTGAAATAATCAATATAAACAGTTTTACAAGACTTATGAAGTAGCCAATTAATCAAAAAGAGTATACAATTCCATCGTAGTAAACTATTCAAGTGTGTTTCTAATGCCAAGAAAAGAGTAAATGCTTAAAACTTTATTTGTATCTATATCAAAATGCTCTCTTAATGTTTTTCACAATTTTTCCTCCTTCCTTTTTATGCATCTCAGTAAAATTTATAAATTTTCTTGCTCATAATGTAAAAAATAAACATTTATATAACTTATCAAGGTATTCATTGGCAGTACCCAAAATAGACACCCTTTTTCAGTTTCAATTACTGTTTAACCTTTAAAATATAATCAAACACATAAGACAGAAAAAATTATAGTAGTTCAATATAGTTTTGAAACTTCCTCCGGAAATGTTTTTTCGATATATGATGCTGAAATAGTTATAAGAAAAAATATCTTCATAATTATACTACGAAAATATGTTCGCGCATGTTTCGTTTTGACTCATTTTCTTATGTGTTATATGTGTTCAGCATTTTCGTTTTTGTGATACTTTTCTCTTCCTTATAATTTACTTAAAGAAGGGAACGTGCAAAAATAATAGCATTCCGAAAGGGAATCGTTACAAATCATATAAATCTTTTTAAATAAATTAGTTATATAATTTTTTTTCAATCTGTGATCACTCCGCTATAGGTTTGTTGGATACCAGTCTTCGAGATTTTTATATTTATGATTGCACTTAAAATTCTGATCAAGTATCGAATGATTAGCATTTCGAGAAGTTTATTATTAATCTAATAAGATTTCATACTTGTCTACAAACCAATGTTTATTTCTCACGCATGATATCATACTAATAATAATCCATTTATAATTTACAATTAATAATTTCTAGGACATAAAGAAAAGAAAACAAAAATTAAAGTAAATTTATATAACAAGTTTAAGCTTGCTATTTAAAATATATTTCATTTAATATAATCTATACACTTCAAAGTATAGATTAACTATTTCTAATGATTAACTATTCCTAATAAAAAATTTGATATCCGATTCCTTCGTAATTTCACACATCAATTAATTAATTAAGAATCATAAACTCCAAGTTATATCAAGCTCTCATTACTGATAATGTGAATTTTATTTTGTTCATTTTATTTTTCATAAAAATATTAATTTCCCAATTTATATTTATGTTAAAAATTCTAATATTATTTTTAAAATTACTGCATGGGGAAAAATTTATTTTTTGTTTTAATTTATTCATTTTTGAATGATATATAAGAAAAAAAATTGCAGTTCTTGTTTCCTGCTTATTTGATTTTATATACTACTCATGAATTAAAACTTAGATAAAAAAAAACAGAAAGCTAACTAACTATGCATGTATTTGATATTAATGCATATATTATTTCTGATATATTATTTATTTAAGAGAACAAACTTTAATTTATTTGTTAGGTTTGAAAAATTTATAAATATTTATATATGTAGAAGCTTCAGTGATTACTTATGAAATGATATGAAGTTTGGAATTATACAATGATTGGTCAGAAGAAAATTATGTGAATTCAGTATGTACATGTTTTTAAAAATCATAATTTCCAAAAAAGGATCATTTATGTTAATAAGATGTGTATTTTTCTTACAATTTTATAATTAATGAATAAATTACCAAGCTTCAAAGGTTTCATCAAAGATCATCAATTAATCCTTTGTACTCCGTAATGACATCCGTCAAGATACATACTATAGTCTTAAATTTTTATAACGTAAATAATTAAAATTAGCAATTAAAATTTTTACGGAGTTATTAAAAAAATCAAATTCTATTTTTAAATTTTTATTTTGACGAACACATTGCCTAACTTATCAAACAGGATGTCAACATTACAATAACAAAAAAAAAAATCCTAAATTTATCTCATAACATGAAAATGGGAATTTGTCATTTCAACTGGTTGTTTTCAGTGATTGCAGTCCATTAGAACATAGGTCACTGTATTGCATCATCAAGAACTTATTTCAAGGCCTAAGAAATCGCGTGACAAGTGTTCGCACGAGACGAATATCACTCAAGAAGATCAATTCACCATGCAAAACTTCCGTTGAGCTCGTATAATTATCTCAGACATGAAAGGCAGGTAGGAAATATAAATCCATAATTTAGCCATGTGTGTAAGGAATACCAATTTAAAGTCCCCTTGCTTTATAATGGTATGCAACATTTTTCAAGACTAAGATCCTTATAAGAAAAGTTACACCTAGTTAAACGGTTATTAGTTCTAATTAGTTTTTCACTCGTTTCTCATTTTCTTACTAGAAAATTGCTTGTTTCAACAATGTGAATATTTTTTTACTATCATAAAATTATATCCCTATTAAACGTAAGTTGAATAAAATCGAAGCAAATTATAAGAAAATTGCTCATTGGTCCTTTATACATCCAAGCAAAGTTATAACCCCCTTAAATTTCAAAGGAATTTAATTTATATTTGATTATTTTAAAGAAATATGCATAGATTCCAAAATTGCTTACTTTTCAGCCCCTAATGAATAAAGTAAATCTATATATATAATTTGTTTACAGGTTTTTTCACAATGTTTTGAGAAGCAAATAAATAGATTTTTCCTTTTAACATACTTGCTTTCGTTCCCATTTATTGTTAGTTCAAAAGATTCACTTTACACAACGTTTATTTATTTATGTTCCATTAAGAGAATTTCAAAATGTCTCATATATATATATATATATATATATATATATATATATATATATATATATATATATATATATATATATATATGCGT
>JAPDSC010087704.1:22672-36634 GCA_026290005.1 Latrodectus geometricus | reverse complement strand
CCCCCCCCCCTCTTTTCTCCGTCAACAACTTATCTATAAAAAAGAACATACCATATGATAACTATTCCAAATTAGCCATTAATGGTAAGACATTCTCAACAGCATTTTGTATATTTGAGGTTTGAATTTTCTTTTGTTTATTTTATGTAAATTTTATAATTTATAAAAAATAATGTGTATGAGGAATTAATAATTTGATATTTGTTTTTTAATGATATAGCTATAAATTTCTTCTTCTTCTTCTCTTGAGCTTGTCAGATATGTGGCACCTCTGCATTGTTGCATTTTGTACCATGCTCCAAACCCAATTTTTTTCTTAGTTCCATTGTCTTGGGTCACCTACTTTGTTTATGAAGTCTGATAGGCCCTCAATGGAGTTTAGGAGTAACTCTTTAGGATATGGATTACCTAGAGTAGTGATAACTATAAATTAATTAGTAATTCTTGAATAATTAATTACTGTGCAGTTCACATGTATTAAAATGATTTCCATCCTGTACTTTTAATACTTAAATATAAAGTTTCATAAGTTGAATTTTTATTTAATAATTTATAATTATGATTTATTTTTATTATAATGATAGAACCTTGGTAAAGGCAGCATATTAGAATTTGCTTTGTTTATTTCATGGATTAATTAAGAAAACTTTTGGATTAAGTTGAAGTATCAATTATATTATGTTCTAAACTGGTTTTGTGAACTCTTGAAATTTATGAAATACCTGTTCAGTGATAACAAATTCTGAAAAATTTTAAAATTCGTGCTGAAGCTCGTAGAGTACTGCTCTAAATTTATTAAATATATTTACTCTATTGAATATGTCTATTCATGGCTTCATTAACACGTGATTAATGTAATTAAAGTAACAAAAAATGTAAGGGTGTCTTCGTAAAATTCTCTTCAGAAGGATTGTAAAAATATTTACATGAGTTATACGGGTGTGTTGCAATTAGTACTCTGTTTTAAAATTTAATTAATGAATATTTGAAATTTAGTTAATGAATATTTCAAATAAGAATTGATTGCTTATTGTGTTTTGTTTCACATTTTAGAAACATTTTCTAAATTCTGGTATAGAGATTTCACAAACGTTAGTATGTTTTTCTGTTATTTAAAGTCTAAGAGGGAAATACTTTTTAGGCTGCGCTTATAGTTAATGATCCTACAATTTTATTACTTTTTATCACCACTTTGGAAGTGTGTTATACAAATCCATTAATCTCAATTATTGAAAGTTGTGGTGCTGCCATCTATCACAGAATATTATTGAAATTTTGCAACTTAAAAAAATTTGAAATGTAAAAAAAAAAAATTATTCTATGCTTATAGTACCGTGAAACGTGGTGCTAATTTATAGAAAAGTATTTATTTGATAATGAACCTTAAGATTTTTCAAAATTGTTTTATTATAATATGCTAGGAAATGGAAATTTTTGGGCATGAAGATTCAATTCATTTAATAATTTATTTTGTTTGTCAATATATATTTATGGATGAGTCTGATTAAATTCAATATTAAAAGTAATTATTAGTAGAAAATTTACCACTTCTTTAATCAACAGTTTTATTTAATTTTTAAGCCTTTTAAATTATTTTTCATCCAATTTCTTTTCTTTGTAAGTTTCTAATGAAGTTTTATTTATATTATCGGATCATGTATTATATTTATAATAAAATGAATAAAAACATGAATGAAATATAGTAGCATTAGTTTAAAAATTATGGTAAATCACACACATTTTTTAAACTCAAAATGATTACCAATTCAAAAAACCCATAAGATAAATCTATCATAAATGTTAGATGAGGATTGTAATAAAGAAAGCTGTGCTTGAGAAGAATTTATAGGTAAATTCAAAGAAATAAAAAATTTAAATAAAATTTAATTTCTGTAATTAGGTATTATGAATGGGAAAACGCGTATGCCTACTTTTTACAACAGTTACTTTTTATTATTAGGATAGGTTTATCCTTCTGATACCGTTTATATTTATCAATTTTTCTGAGATTTACATTAATTTTTTAAACTAATATTATCTCTCACAATTTTATTTATTTCTTCATACATATAATGGCTAAGCTCGTAATATAATTAAGCAATTATTAACTGCTGAAAACAATTTTATCCGAACGCAGTTTCATATAAATACTTTATTCGGATTTATGATTTAAAGAAATTAAAGTTAAATATAAAGGTGTATTTGGAATGAATTCGATTGGAATTTGTTACAATTTGGTTGCACCATGATAATCTCATTATTTGTTTTTAATTTTAATATTATTAAAAAAAATTTATTTGTAGATCTTCGCATATAAGACATTTATAGATACTGTACTAAAATACCAATCAATTTTATGCGCTTTAATAAATTGAATTAAACATATCTAAAGCAATAAAATTATTTCTAAAAATAATTATATACCTCCAAAAATGAACAATTTACATTGATACGAAAATATTACGAAAGCCGCCATATTCCTTTCCATGTCACACCAGTTTTGCACAATTCGTTCATTAAAGAAAGTTTTTAATTCAAATTTAAAATTTCAGTTTTATAACACTGGTTATGATGTACAATTCTGCATGTAGAAGACATTTTTTTTTTCTTTGAGGTCGATAAATAAGATCAAAAATTCCATATAATTGCTTTCTATACTAAAGGTGGGAAACGTTACATTTATAATGAAACAAATTTATTGCTCAATACATAGAAGGATATTGATAAAATTATCTTAGAAATATCAATCTAAAAATTTCATAATCGATAAGTTGATAAAAAATATATTAAATATAATAATATAATATCATTCACTTCTTCTACAAAATTCTGAAGTTAAATCATTTAAAAAATTTTCTAAATCATTGTTATAGCATTGCTACATAATTTAAAATGTGATTTCTGACCTCTCCTACTGGCACTGTTATAAAATGTCTGTGCCTTGATTTCCTTTCATAAGCTATTCTATCAGAGCACTATTTTTTAAGAATTTGAAAAAAATTATCTTTGATATTATGTGTAATCTACAATATAATTAAGGCATATCAAATCAATTTAAGGTTTGGAGTATCATAATGAGTTGATTATTATTGTAATCTCTGTAATATCGTAAAAGTAAGAAATTATGGATTGTGGGCAAATTTGTAAGGATAACCTGCTATTATTTTCTTGTTACATTCTTGGTTACTGCTTTTCTTTGACCCAATTTGAGAACGCGCTCTGAATTAGTTTCATACTCATAAAATATTCTTAATAACTATTTTGCCATTCCGTTATGGGTATGAAAAAGAAAATACCAGCTCAGCTCTAAATTCGACAGTGGTTCAAAATTATGGAGTAGACAATCTGAAACAGAGAGAGAGACATTATAATAAACAAACACTACTACAATAAACTATTGTTTCTGCACGCAGATCGGACTTATGGCATTAATGCAAAATTATAATTAACACATTTTGCCTTTATTTTCCAGTTTATCTTTATCAGAATTCTAAGAAATTGCGATCGGTGTATTTTACATCGTATTGCAATTATACACTAGCCTATCGACTCCTATTAACAAAGAAAGGCATGGAAAAAGTTTTTGAAATAATTTTCAAGCATGATTATAATAGTTATTTTGATCCATACATGTTTCAAGAATTAGAACTTTGGTTTGAAGTTAATATTGAAAACTGTGGAGAAAACTTAAATATAACAAATTGGTGACACAAGTCCTAAAAAAGTATTCTTTTTTAACTGTCGTCGTATTTGAATATGTGTTAACAAAATTTTTAACATAACATACAAGTTGTACATTGCATTAAATTTCATTTGTTGTGTGGTTTTCTAGGACTTCCTGTGAAGTTATCTACAAACTTTAGACATGAAATGATCTAAGACTAAATACAAATATTTTTGGAAGGAATGGTTCATGTAATAACCTATAATATGTGAAAATGTTTAATGCCATTTTACTTTATTATTTTTATGTAAATTTTGAAATTTATTATTTGATTTTTACTTAGTTATTCATATTTGTGTGTCACACTATGTCTCACCAGCTTCTGCAGGATTTATGATTCAATTTTTGTAATAATATTATTTAAACTAGAATAATTTCCATACATAAATTATACAAAAATTCTTAGAAAAATATTAAATTTGTGAAAGTTTAAAATTAAATTTCTAGAAATTAAACTTAGAAGAAAATCCTCTTGATTAATCGTAAAGAAATCAGTCGAGTTTATTATTTGTGACCCACGTTCATGACTCATATGTTTATTAATAAATCACATACTCATGTCTTTCCAATGTTATGGTTGGGAAATTTAAAGAAAAAATAAAGGATAAGGTATCATGCTTTTAAAACTTCAAAGGAATGCGTGTTAGCTAAAATATATTTTATTTATTCATCATCATTTGAAAATATGTTCATAATTTACTTTGACATAGAGAAATCATAAGTTAATAAATAGGGTCACACATTTAACTTGAAATAGAACTAGAGTTTGTTTATTAAATATGAGATATAGAATATAATGTTGTTGGATATGATAAAATTTTGTAAATTCTGTAAGATATTTAGATTGTTCTGAGAGAACATCAGAAGGAAAAAGGCTGCTATGAGCTTAATTTTGCTATCTCCTTTGAACATGTAAATTAAATCAGAAAAATTAACAACCGTACTAAGATTTGGTTTTTTATAAAAGTTTCTATGTGTATAGTACTCACTTAATAAATTCATTTTCAAATGAATACCATAATTTCAACATCAACCTGGAATTTAGTTCTTGATGGTTCGAAGAATTTAAGATTCTCCAATAAAAACGTCGATTCAAGTTTCACAACCATATAAAGAAAAACTGATTACAAATGGCAGATGCGTAAAAATGAGTCGTACTAACTTGACGACTAATTAGGTGTGTTGGCCTACACACACTTAATACATTTTGTCTTGCAATGCCATGAAGTTTGCGAGTGAAAAAGCTCTGGCATCTGAGAAATTGAGTTGGACGTTTGAGTTTGAAGTAAGCTTCCACTTGAATACCAAGATCAAGTAAATGAATTTCTTTGTAAATTTCATTTGATTTTTTTTTGTTATTGTATGAAGCGATCATATGAAGAGTGTAATTTTGATAATTTGACTTTATTTTCTTTTAAGTTGAAGTTGGGTTAAATTTTTTTTCAATTAATTTAGCTGTAAGATTTCCAAGATTTATATTTATTGTACAGAAGTTTTCAAATAATTACTTTCATAAATTTATTTTTTGGAAGAACAAATATGTGAAATTTAAATATTTTGTTATCAAGTATTTTTGTCATTTTTCAGAGAGTATTATTTTAATGTTACGAGTCACTCCCAATGGTGTCTTACGAGTAATTGTTAATTACATTATTTTCTTTAATGTTGTTTGAATTTACTTCCATAATTTGAAATGATCGGAATAATTTAGTTTTTATTTCTTTTAACTTGTGACCATTATTTTCAATGACCATATCAGAAGGATTATTATTTTTTTTAAGTCTTAATTAGTTTAATGGTGAATTTTTTCAGCAATCACATTAATTGCTAATTCAACAATTAAAACTTTTATTAGTGTCTTCTCTTTTATTGGCTTGTTTTGATTTTACTTGCGGTAATCAAATCAATCGTTTATTTATTTTTTTCCCGAAGACTTACTCTACTTTTCTATTTTATTCGTTTATTTGGTGTTGTAATGTCATTTGGCATCTATTTTAGTGTTATCTAAAAGTATTTCGAAACGATACTATTTGTTTTTTGGCTTCATTTATCGGGACATTTTCTGGAGAAAAGTTTCTTAAATATTTGTTTCTTTGAAATTTGTTTTTCTTTTCCATTGATTGTAGATTTATTTTGAATTTTGGAATTAGAAGTATCACTAAAACTCCTTGCAAAGCTGGAAAAGTATGCTGGAAATTTATTTTTTATATATTATCATCTTTAAATTCACATTTATTTTGCATATTTTTCATCATTGCAGTGAATTTATCCATTGTACTCTTGAAACTTGTGATAAAGGCCTTGGTTATATTTTTTTTTCTCTATGAGTTTCAATTTATCGAACTGGGAAACTAGCAGATTGGGAATTTCCTTGATCAGTAAAAGTATCCATAAGGCCAGATAGAGAATCAGCGAGAAAATTCACAAAATGACTCTCCTCATTTTTTATTTATTTTTCGCTATATTTGTTTGATAATATCTTTAGATAAACACTTACACGCATTTATCTAAGCAAAACCACTTCACACTGTTAACAACTTTTACCCACTTCTCTTTGTAATTTTATTTTTCAGTAATCTCTCTCTCTCTCTCAATGCTCTGCATTATCTTGTTTTAAATTACGTTGACTCGCTTTTACATTTCCAATGTATAAATACTTTTGACGAAAGCTGTTAGCGATCTCTTTTTTCTTTTATGTCGTTTTTATTCTAGTGACGATGTTCATGTTTAAAATCACTCTCTTTTACCCAAACTACTGCACCACGCCAGTGGAGGAATATTAAATTCACTCTTCTTTTGGGTCAGATAAAGTAATTCTTCTATATACGAAAACAATACATTCCTCTTTCAGGTAAATATAATTACAAAAGTATGTGCTTGTAAATATAACCATATGAAATTGAATGTATTTTTGTGAAAAAAATTTATTTTTGAAGAACCTATTTTATATTTTAAGTTTGGCTATAAATAGCTATAAAATAATTCATTTAGGTATTTTTAAGTGTATTGAGAAAAAGTTTCCTTTAATAATTGTCAATTTCACTAACTTGGTAGATGAAATAGCGTGATATCCAAATCCCCTATAAATATTTATGCTAAGACGTCATATTATTCACTTTCAAATTTCTTTGGATCTAATGCTCCTCGTTAGAACAGCGTGTTAGCTTGAAATGGAGAATGTGATTTAAAATTGCAAAGTAGTTAACTGCAGTATTGGTTTTGATCTTCAAAAAGACAGAAGTGAGCACAAATATAATAAAACACGTGATCCGTAATCTAGTGTGTAATTTGTTATAAAATATGGCAACAAATGTATTAATTTCCATATTTCCTACAGAAACCAAGAATACAGATTTTAATATTCTGGATTCTTTTATTTAATTTTATAGCAAAAATAGGAATTGTAATTATTTTGTAATGCCTCAAAGAGTTTTTAAGAGAAAATTTGGTGGGAAAAACTCAAATAATGTAAGCTATAAACTTTTTCTTCCTTGTAAATTTTGTCAAACATATATTTCTGTTTGATACGATTTTAATCCATGTTTACTATATTTTGTAATTAAGATTAATTTTTCCTATATTCTAAAATTAAATTTTTTTGTAATAGTTAATAATTTCAGATTTTTTTCATTTTGCCACTATTTTTAACCGCACAACAAATCATATTTTTTACCTGAATTCAGATTTTAATCTCTAAAATAAAAGATGTTACTGAATTAAAAAATAATATTGTATCTTTTATTTCAGACAATTATGAAAAAAAATTATTCTTTTTCAATTTAATAAAAATGACAAATTCTAAACTTTCATCATTACGAGAATTTACCGAAATATATAGAATATTGCATGGTCGCCAAATCAATTACTTAATGTTTTTAATGCCAAATATGATTTCCTCACTGTTACGGGACTTCTGAGTTCAATAATATTATTACATATCAGTGAATAATTTTTGTCCTATTTCATGACGTCATGTAATTAATACAGAAAGTACAAATGTTACTTATGTACTTTCCTTATTAATTTGGTTTTCTCTTATAAGCTTTACAAGTCACCGAAATTGGAAAGCTTGGAAAGCTTTTATAATTAATATTTGTATACAAATATTTATAAACAAGACTGAATGATTTATTAATGTAAATAAATTATAAGAAATTAATTGAATTGTCTCATGGTTTTCGGTATTTATTAGATATTATTTATTTATATTTTTATTAAAAAATTGGCGACAATAAAACCGCTCCTGAGATTTTTTAAGCTAATTCTTAAAGAATTATTTAAAGAATCTCTTTTTCTGTTAGCCAAATGAAAATATTTTATGTGTTAAGTATCTTTATGAGTTATTTGGCTTATTAATTATCTTTCGTGAGAAAAGATAATTGATAAGCCAAATTACTCATAAGGAATTGAGATCTACATTTGGCATCGCCTAACGGACAGATTAAAAGCTGAAAATCATTTTAAGACGTCCATACATCCGGCTCATATTACCTTTCGGAAAAGCTTTTCATAAGTAGTTCATACATGTCTTTGAATGTTATGTATTTCGTTACTACTTCGTTATTCTCATTACTTATTCTCTATGCATAGCTATTCTAAAGTAATTATTGGTTTTATAGTATTGTTTTTAATTAATTCTATAATTATCGATTTCTATTCCTCAAAATTTTTTATAGTAATCCTCTATATCTTATCAAATCATATGGTTTTCATAATTATTAGGTTGGGGAAAAAGTAATCCATTATTTTTTCGGTAGACGTCTGTAGTGATCGATATCTCGTCAAGTATATATCAAACAATTTCAGATTTATGCTCGTTGGAAAGGTGACATTTGACACTAAAATATCCTCTTGCGGTCTTTTGTTTGATTTATTCAGTTACGAGTACAAGGTTTTAAAAATGGAAGACAACAAACAAAATTCGATACATTTTCGTTTTTCTCTTGTAACGGCGAAAATGATAGCCGTGTGGCTAAAATTGTGAAAGGTGTTTATCGTCCTATATAAGATTGTAACAACCAGTTACGTACAATTTTTGTTTCGTCGATTCCGTTCGGGTATTTTTGATGTTAGAGATGCACCTCGCATGTGGATACAGCATCGTCGAAAATGTCTATAAAATATCAAAAATGACCGAAGTTAACCGCATGTCTGCAGTCGTAACGCGCTAGACCTAAAAATCTACATGAAAGCTGTTTTAAACCTTTTTACAAAGTGAATCCAAAAGAAGTTACATAAAGTTCATGTAAAAATAATGGATTTCTTTTTCCCCAACCTAATATTATCTCAAACTATTAAAGTACATAACTAAACTTTGATTTGATGACTACTGAGTAGCGGTTCACAAACTTCTAAATAGTTCTACCAATGTAATAATTATTCTAGATTTATTATTTCTACTAAGAACGATTGCAATGTGGTTTCTCGTGGACGCCGCCGAGTTCTTGGGGGCTATTCAGATTGGTGAAGGAATATTATCTGTTAACCAAATGATACAATCGGAATTCCTCCACTTGTTACTTATACTTACATGTCGCAAGGTAGGAAACAAATAACTTCTTAACACTCTCTCCGACAGCAACCATTTTATTTTATTCAACAGCAACCGGAAATCCTTTACACTAGGGCTATAAAATCATTTATTATAATTTTATAAAAAGAAAAAAAAAACAAAGCAAATAAATAAATAATAAATAATTTTAGAGCAATTCACGACATGAATGATTTAGATCACAGATTATTAGTATATGTGATGTTACGGATTTGCAGAAGCCAATTTACTCAATTGCGGGTACAAATGCTCTCATTCTTGTACTATGGTTCACTAATTTATATTGTGTCGTAAGTGAAGGGTACAGCATACTTATCTTGGTTGAAGAATACAAATTTCCTTTCCTTCATAGTATTGGAAAATGCAGTATAGGATTTGGCTTATACTTGCCAAAAATACGAGTCTAACTGTTGGAAAAATAATTTATTTGTTCCAAAAAAATTCCGTTCTTTGACATTTTAAATTTTATCATTGATTATCATGTATTCTAATTTTTTTATAAAAAATTAACGTCTGTTTATTTATTACTTTCTTCATTTTTTATAGGTATTTTAGTGAGATTCACACAAGATACATTTTAACTTTAAAAATAAATTATATTCATTAAAAACAATAAATTCTCTTAAAACTTCCTATTTAGCATAAGAGTGATAGTGTAGTCTATAATAACTATTTCTCCTAATTTAGTTTCGATTTAATTTTTAATTTCAAATTCATTTAATTATTTTCTTGCAAGCATTGGTCATTCATTACCATTTTATAACAAATTTAATAATATTATAAAATAAACAACTTAAACTCAATTCATTTTCTAAACTTCTTTTTTCAACTTAATTTGATATTCAGACAATAACTTGTAATATTGTATATAAAATTAATAGAAAATCAAAGAAATGATGAAATCTTTTTTCAGATAAAATCTTATGATGTAATTATTTAAATGAGAATATTATTTTAAATCTAAAAGTGAAAGAAATATAAGCCAAAACTATGAATGAATGTGCATTAAAATAAACTAAATAGGAAAAATATGTGTAATTTTTTAAACTAATTTTAATCACTTATGCGAATTATTGAGAATAAAAATTAATGCTAGTAATGCATCAAAAGTTTTGTATTTTTTATACAGATGTTGATATAATATTATTTCTTGAAAAATAAATTGCTTTCTTGATAGCATTATCTTCCATTTGGTATCCTCGTCAAAAGATTTGGTATGGAACTAGAATTTATATAAGTTTCTTAATTCAAAAAACTCCTAACCATTATAATAGATTGGATGAAAAATAGCAGAAATCCTGTTCATTTGTTCTGAGGGATGTTCATGTATTAGATTTCTTTTTATCATCTCATAATATTGCACCCAAGTTTGGCTGAACATCATCAAGCTCAGATTATAATTCTAAACTAGAAATTTATGCAACGCGTTGAGGATATAACGTGGAAAATGTTTCCTTATTTTATTTTAAGTTTAGATGCCACCATCTTTCTTGATGAGAATTGATCTGGAACGCACATGATATCAATTTATCAACAAAGATCCTATCTTTATGCTGTTTGATGATTTTATGTCTTACAATAAAAATAATAAATGCAATATAATACTAGTAACACATCGGACTCTCGTTTTTATCTACTTTTAATACTATAAACAATCACGATTTTACGAACGTTTGCCTATTCCTTAACATGCTCCCATAGACTTTGAAATAATATTAATTTCATTTAAGGACTAAAATTTTGAAAAATCTCTATTTTGCGAACTCACTTTTATTTATGTTCCGTTTTGAATTTATTTTTTCAATTCTTTATTTTATGGTTGAAAAGTGTGGAGCGACTTTTTTTTTATTAGAGGATTGTATATCATTTATAACTATCTTCACAATTAATATTAAGATGCTGATCTTTTTTTTTTCCCCCCAAGCAATTTTGGTGGAATATCTCCTCTGTGTAATCTAACTTCCATCTTATATAGCATATGTATCATGAATTTAATTAATAGCTTCAAGTGTAAAATTCGTAAGTTATTTTTAGAAGGAAAGATCATAAATTGGAAATCACCTAATGAAATTGATATTCTAGGCGCAATGATGTTTGGAATGATATTAAAGAAATAGAAAACAATATGTATGTAGATCGTTTTAAAATGCAAACTTTATTGAAGTTTGTAACGGTAACTGAAGAAAATCAAAAATATTTACCTAATGGTTTTGAATGTAAATGAGTTTTTCATCCTATCCTTTGAGAAAAGAACGAATTGCTGCCGCCCAAAATTTCGTTTCCGATTTTTTTTTTTTTTATTTATTTATTTTTTTTTTTTTTAGAATGACCTTAGAATTTGTACATAAGAAATGTCTGATGATTAAACAGATTGAGAACAAAATGAATGAGACTGAAAAAAATCTTTTAGATATCAAACGAGAAAAAATGACGTAATATGCGACTATCTGCAAAACAATCAGATCAATGAATAAACCTAGGTGCTTTTTGAAAAAAAAACCCATCTTATTTTATTAGTATAAAAAATGTGATTTAAAAAATAGTTTGAAATTGAAGAAAAAGAGAGAAAACTATGATATATATATTTTTATATATATAAATATATGATATATATTTTTTCTCAATAAAATGAAAAAATTATTTTTAAAAATGAATTTTATTTTCATGTTTTTTATCTAGTGCATACTATAATAGACGCTTGTTTTTACTAACTCGTATGGACTAAATATTCTTAAAAAACGAAATTCGTAAAAAAATAAGGGTTATATTCTGAATCTATTTTTTTTTTACTAAACTCTGTTCTATTTTTATAAAGTCCTATTATAAAAAAATACTAAGTATGTAATATAGAAAAAAAAACATGTAAAACCAGATTAATATTTAAAACAAATCTTTCACTTTATTGATGGAAAATTCGGCAAGCTAATTACTTTTTTATTTCGAAACTTTTTTAAGGACGCATTTTCCCATGATTTTGATGTAAGAAAACATTCTACTCTTGTTATCTTGTTGGTCATTCATTTATTTTTTATTTGCAAGTGGTCACAGCACTATATCATTTTTTTCTTTGTTTCATAAATAATTTTTTTTTGTTTTTATTCACTGTGTTTTCAATTATTTAACCATCCAGTACTTCTTAAATACAAATTATATCTGAATCCCCATTCAAAAAGTTCTGAAATAAAATTTCGCAACAATGGTTTTTTTTGTCGTTCATGAATGAGTAACTCCTCTTCACTCAAGTCTTCAGGTAGCTTTTTTCAATTCCAAATGCTTTTTTTAAATAAATCCTGGACGTCAAATAGGCCTAGATATTATTTTTTCTGCAACATCACTCCAAGCATGGATTGATGAGAAAGTTTTGACTAAACTGTCAGTTTCGTGAGGCAATTTTAAACCGCGATCACTCCTTGAAAAATAACTTTCAATATTTCACTTGCAACTATTGGTTATATTTTGATGCATTATCCGTGAAACGGGAGAGGAAAAATTCCTCAAAAGGGATTTCAGCTTCAGTAGCATTGTTTAAATAATCTGAAATTCAAAGGATTTAGGATTCTCCAACAGAAACATATTTCTCAACCATAAAAGTAATAAAAAAAGTGAAAAAATTTTTTAATATAAATCTAATGATAAAAAATATTGTTAAATAAATAATAAAAGTGGCTGGTTAAATTACGCCGGGAAGTGAATTTTCGGCACTTTATTCTATTATTAGAACTTTATTCAGTTATTATGAAATCCTTCGTGTTAAAGGAATCTTTCAATCGTCCTTCACAAACCAATTTCCAAACTTTTTCTTTCTCTATGCGTTTATTTTTAAATATCTATTTCAGAACACTCTTGAAATTGAAATAAAGCTTCATTTCATGGTATTTACTCATTTTTCTTTCAGAATGAATAGTTCCTCTTTTTTGCATAAATTTCATCATTATGTTAGTCCTCAATTTCGCATCAATGATAAAAATTTTTACATCAGTAAAATTAATCCTCCACAGTATAACTTAGGTAAAGGAAAACTGCGGTTTTATGAAAATTCTCGGTGATTAAGTAAAACATCTATTTTGTGATTATTATATCATTCATTTATAGTTTCTAGCTCTCTATCTCTGGTAATAGAAAATGGCGGCTATTTTAATAAAATATTTGTGGCAAGTTTGCTCCCGATATTAAAAAAGTACCGAATTCTTACCGTTCATTTTGTTCAGGATGGTAGAAAAAATTAATGCTTACCTTAGCAATATTAAAAATAAGTTTTGATTTAAAAAAAAAAAATTAATCTTGAGAATTTATGAGTCACCTTCTTTACTGAAATGTGAAATCGCAAACTAGCAAAGTTCTGGACTAGTCTGAAATGATAATTTAAAATCATATTCAACGCTAGAAATTTTAAAATACTAATTTAAAAAACTAATATTACTTTTGCAACAATGAAAATATTAGTTTAAAGTTTTAATATGATAATTACATGTAATTAATGTCAAATTTTATGTTAGATGGATGTTTTGTCAATTTAAACAATGTTTGTTATACTATGCACTTATACTGTGCATGTGACGTTAGTTTAGATTTGCATTTATGATTGAGGCATTGAGATAATGCAAACATTAGTTATTAAAAATAGACTATGTAAATAGTTCTGTATAGAATTATATATATATATATATATATATATATATATATATAT
>JAPDSC010087704.1:0-13623 GCA_026290005.1 Latrodectus geometricus | reverse complement strand
TACAAAATTTGATTTTTAGAATCTGTAACCTTTTTCTACTGACTGAAAATAATGGGCGAAAACAAGACCTAGATCGTAGACGTACAATAACACTCAATGAATACCGATATTTAATGCTAACTGCTTGAAGACACTGAAATATGAATGCTATTCTTCTTCAACTACACCTACGCTCGGCTACTGGTACCTTAATTTCAACTCAAACAGTCCGGAACTGGCTAAACGCTATAGGCTTTCATGATTCCAGGCAAATGTTATTTCACTTTCACAACAAGGTGTTGAGAAATCCGATATGTCAATTGATGGAGAAAAAATTACGGAATAAAAAAAAATTTTTTTTTTCTCTATTGAGTCTCGTATTTTTCAGGTTTATCACCACGTCTATCACGGTAATAAAACCAAGTCTGTCGATCATGCATAAAGTAGTTTCCAGCAGTAAAATCTATATTTCAATTATTTTCAGCACTATATGTAATTCCATTTCAGCCATCAACACCTTCGCATAGCATTCATGTTATAAACTATGCTTTAAAATAAAATAACACTTATCTGTTAATTGATCGTTGTTTGTGTTTAATGATATATTAACAGAAGATATTAAATCATTCCCTGAATTTTATTGAACTCTTACACATTTAAATTTTATTTAAGGTATTATGTCATTTAACTATCTATCATAGTATTGCTCATTTCAATCACATTTTGTAGAACTTGTGTAAATATAAGTTTAAATCCAAAAAGCGTTTGTGCTTATGTGAGAGCGATTTATACTTAAAATCTTTCAATTGAATTATCAACTAAGCATAGAAGTTTTAAAAACATTACTGTGTTATAATTTATTTAAACTCAAAATACTTTTATTAAAAATATGGAAGAAGCAAATATTTCTTTCATGTATTTTGTTGAGGAGAAGTATATTATAAGAAATCTGGACGATTTTTAATTTAAAATAAAAAATTATTTATTTTAATAATAATATATTATTTTTACAGGCAAATTTTCTTACGTATCCTGCATTGGTATACATACCTCAGCAACCATTTTATTGTCCAAGATCTGTAAGAATTATTTTTTTTTGTTTTACTTTTGTTATATTATTTAATTTTAAAATTCATATTTTAGATTATAATTTATATGCATTAGTTAGTATGTGCTAAAGAGGAAAATTAGAGACATTTAACTTTTATTGCTGTTAAAAAACTATATGAATGAATTTTAATTTGGATGCATTACACACATTTAAATAGATATTTGCGTGTCAAATAATTCTTATATGCTTTGAATCTCTTTCATATGATTTACTCATAAAATTATTATAAGATATACAAAGTCAGTCACATTAATGTGATCACAATGTACTCTCGACGTTGACGTTAAATAAGCAGTCACAAAAGGCATTGGTAGTGCTGTACAACTGAGCGTTTATAAAGGATATATGAAGCCTTCGGAAAGCATTGTAGTCGTTGGAGTAATACAGAAAACGGAGCGATTTATCCGACTTCAAAAAGATTAGCATTGGCTTTCGCGCCAAAGATGGAAGCAACGGCTAAGTTTGTAAATTGTTCGTGTGCCGCCGTAGTAAAAGTGTACTGTGCGTAATAAAATGGCACTATCCAAAATCAGCGACAGGGCAATTGTTATGCACCACGGTCCATAGATAACAGAAGTGAACAACGGTTTTCGAGATGTGTTCGGGCGAATGGACGTGCTACCGTAAAACTACTGACCATCCAGATGAACCAAGAGGCTACCAACAGAGTCTCCAAAACTACTGTTCATCAAACGTTGCTGCGTCTGGGCCTCCGAAGCAGATCCCTGATTCATGCTTCTATTTTGACTTTTTAGTTACTGAAAGTAGCTTACTTTTACTGTAACAGAACTGCTAACCAACCTGTATAGCAGATCTACCATCAGTGTGTCCCAAACTACTGCTCAGCGAACGTTGTTGCGTTGGACCTCTGAAGCATATGCCTTGTTCTTGCACCTATACTGATTGCTATTCATCGGCGACGAAGGCGGGAATTTGCGCGTGAATACGCAACATGGTCGTCATTTCAAAAAAAGACTACATTCTTTTAACAACAAAAATATTGCATAGTTCCAACTATAATCAGGCATATAGTTCATATATTGGCCTCTGTCATGCTTAATGTGTTTGATTCATTTCCCTGCGATTGGGCACATATATCGAGATAAACATATCGAGTAAAATAAGGCGCAACTTGTCCTTTTTGGACCTTGCGCCACAAAACCCACCAACCAACGAGTAAAATTAGTACAGGTAGCTCTCTTATAACACAGTTTCGTTCTAACACGATAGTATAAATTGCTGAAGCTCTCTTATTGCAGTGCATCCATTAATACTACGCAAGATTTCCTACAGCTCTTTTCTTATGAATTTTTTTATAATTATCAAGTTGGTTAATCAATTTTTTTATAGCTTTAACACTGTAAGAATGGTGCAAAAATCAGTGCACAACAAAAAACATGTTATAGATTTTGTATAGCATATTTAAAAATAATATCACTTTAAATTAATGAAAGTACTCTTCGTCATAAAAAAAGGGTATTAGAACTCGCGAAATCGATTTGAGGTGAGAGTTTTGTGGTCATGGCTGATGAGGACGGATTCTCAGAACTTCTTTAAAGAAATTTACGATAAAAATAGGATCCGATATTTGAAATTAAATTGATTCTAAAGACAATGATATTGAAGAAGATCATAAAGCTAATAATTAGATATTTAAAAAAATTAGAAGATTGCTTTGCTAAAAATCTAAAATAGCGTAACTTTTTTCCCCCTCTTAAATTAAAATTTAGATTCTTTTGTTGAATGAAGCCGAAAATTCAAAAGGAAGCTGCATTGTCTGTCTTCATGCCCTAAAATCAATTATAACTTTATAAAAATCTGCAAAATAAAATAAAATGATATATTTTTTAAAGAAAATGGGAAAACGATATTATTATACTGAAAAACGATTCTGGTTTGTAATTGCACGGAGCGATGCCTCTTCGCATGATATGTCTCTGCGACTCATAAGGCCACGAGATTTTTCCCATTCTCTAATTGTACACAGTAATGATGAAAAAACATTTGCTGAGAATTTAGATTATATTGAAAGAAAAAATTATTTTTAGTTTCTTTTTCGTTTCAGGTTATAGTCTTTGTGAAATTAAATGTAATTTAAAACACGTTAATGTATTCTTTGAACATTTTTATACTGACTCTGACATTTTTAATACGGTTTTACATTACCCGGGATTTTCTAGGAACAATTCAGCTTTGTTACACGAGAGTTACTTGTAATTAAGATTTTACAATTTTACAGCTAAAAACCATGTTATAAAAGTAATATAATATCGCATAGTAAGAAATCAATACGATTTTTTTTTCTTTATTGAGGAACTTGATAAAAAAATTGAGTTTTATGTCTTCCTCTTAGTTTATATTTAAGTTTTGAAATTTCGTATTTTCTAGTAATCAAGACAAATTACTGTGTGCCTGTTCTAATAAATTATTTCGATTAATAATAAACGACCCATATGTGTAAGAGTTTTCAATCTAAATTATTTTTGATGAGTGAAAACTATGTTGTTCCTTTTCTGAATTTCCATAAATGAAAGAAAATTGGGGCACTAATGTGATAAAACGAGAATACATTTTCTGATTAAAAAATTTACTGGGGTATTTAGTAATGAAAACAATTATGAATTATCTAATCCATTTTTAATACACGTATTTCTTCTTAATATCTTGGAAGTGTCTTTACAAGAAACAATGACAGCAATGTTTGAATAAATGATCGTTTGGCTATTGCGAACAAATGCTGCTTTGGATTAAACTGATTAAAAAGTCGACTTCTCCATCAAAGTATAAAAATAAGTACCTATAATACCCTTTACTACCAGTGTAAACGAATTTTTGGAGCTGTCAACGAAAACAAGCTGCACACTTTTTACAATTTCGAGATTTTCAAAAAATTCTATAAGCAACCAGATGTCTATGTCATTAAAATTAATCACATTAAATGGGTAGGTTAGCTCTACAAATCAGATGACAGTGAACCAACCGAAAATGTGATTTTTTCGTAACAAAGGAACCCAAAAGAGAAGCCTACCACCCAATAAGTGACTAGATAACTTTGAAAAAGACCTCTAAGAATTGATCGATGATGGAAAATGGAGGTCATTTATTGATGTCTAAATAGAACAGTATGATTAAAACTTATTGAGACGTCCTTGGGCAGTAGCACCGAAGAAGATATACTCTTTATTGTAATTCCAAAAATATATAATTAAAAATATGTGAGCGAGACTAAATTATTATGGAACTATTAAATTACATTTTATAAATTCTATGATTGTTAACATTGAAAATTAACAACCAATTAAATGATTTTTTTATTTACCTTCATAATCTTTTAACAAAAAATATAAGTTTGAAAAAAAAATTTTTTTTCATTCAAAAGTTTCCTTAAGTTGAGTTTTGAGCATATCTTTTTCACACATCTCTAATGCTTTTAATCTGCATGTTATAATATCTAACTGCAAATTTCGTGATTAGAGTAATTAACATTAGCATTCTTTTAAATCCAGGTAGTGCATTTTAACTTTTATTTACAACATTGATGATTATTATTTTATTTATGCACAAAAACTTAAAATAAAATACAAACTTTTTATGAAAAGTATATATTTTAATTATCTTTTAAATATTTCAGGGTATTACTTATAATATGGCCTGTGGAATTCCAGAGATGGTTCCGATTGCACCATTGCCAATCTGTTGTATTAATGAACTAAAACAATAAAAAGTAATTATTAATAAATTAAATGTACACTATTAAACATAAGAAGTTAAAAACTATTGGATAAAATACCAATTTTAAAAATATTAAATATTGGTTAGCTGGAGAATTCAGGAAATCATATTTATTGAAACATCTGAACTAATTGACAGCATTTTCATTGAAAAACAAATTTACTGATTTAATTTTCAATAATGAGAATTTAATTGAATATTTTTTAAGTAAAAGTAAAAAATCGATGATTGAAATATATAAAGTGAGTATGTTGAAGATGAGAAAAGAAATATATAGAATCTTATATGAAATCTTTCTTTTCTCAAGCATTTTTATTATTTTTTTTATTTTCTTATTCTGTGTTGAATCTATTTTTTCAGTTGTTCAGTAACATTACTTTATATTTTGCTGTAATTTCTTAATTAATTATTTCATCTAAAAAATATGAATCAAACTACTTTTTTTCTATGTATATAAACTATTATGTCTTAGTTATTAAATCGTTTGCCTGTCTGAATTATTAAATTTGTATGCAAATTGTAAATTGAAAGGAAGACCAGTTGCTTAATTGAAGGCTTCAATGCTTTATTTTGAATAATAATTTTAATTGTACTCTTAGGAAATCTTCACATTTCACTGTAGTCTTATACAAATTACACATTTTGTTGTTCCCTTTACAGATGCTGGGCAATAAATTTCTAATTCCTGTGAAGTCATATGGGTTCTAATTATTTTATGGCTTATATCTAAGCTTTGTTCATTTAAAAAGATTATAAAATAAAATAAAATGCTTAATTTCTTTTGAAAATTAGACTGCACTTTCCATAATAATTAAAGAAAATTATGAATATATATCTTTTGTAAAAAAAAAGGAAAAAATTAAAAATGAATGGATGAAATTTTATAAAAAATTAACCACTTTTTGTTCAGATTGTAGTAGGAAAAAATATAAAAGAAAATAATTGTTGCTGAGCAAAAAAATAAAGTAATACAAAAAAATGCTTGTAAATAGTTATATAAATAAATATATATCTTTTCCACTAGTAAATATAGGTGTTCGAAACAACGATAGACTTTGGGCTGTTCTAGAATGTATCTTCAATATTGTTTAATTCATTAATTTTTGTTTACATTACAATTCTTCGTGAAACGCGTCTTTATAATATGCATAGAAACAGAATTTGATTTTCATATGCTACTATATGCATCTATGTAATCTAATATCTGGGTTTTGAAAAAAAAATTGTTCAACCATCAAATTTAGAAGTCAACAGTTGTTTCGGTAGTTTTAAATGCTAACAGAATGCATTATTCAGTGTTTCTTATAAAAGTGATTTACAAAAAATATTGTTGAATTATATTCATCTTTCTAATTGTAGATTTTGAAGACATGCTGAGAAAGCAATCAAAGTGAAATAGTCATAAAAATAATATGCATACGTTTTCTGAAGGAAAAACTTGGAATCCAAATTCTACTTTACTTGTAAAATCTGCTCAAAAAATACTATCACATTTGGACTAAAATGTGCAAAGCTATTTTTCATATTCCAGAAAATAAAAATGTATAATACGATTTTATAATTTTGAAAAAATATTTTTATTCAGTACATTTTAAATCAAATTTTTAAGTAGGAAGCTGATTCTCAATCTACTTATTTTATTTGAAATTATATCCAATTTCAAGAAAAAATATAATTAATTAAACTATTTTTTTAAAAAACAGTTGTTTTAACCGTACTGTAATAAAAATTCTCAAATGAATTTTTAATACCAATCTATTAAATTAGAACAATGTTAATATATAATATAATAGAATATATTTTACGATTCTATTATCTTATATGTTAACTGGTTATTTTATACAATTTATGGAATGGAATTTTAATATAAAATTGAGAAACAGTTTCCCGCTTTATCTATTTTTCTTTTAAACGTAATTGTTTTAAAAATACTCTTTTACATATCTTTTCTATATTTGTGTATGCTATTGTACTTCTATATTATTATCTTTATATAGTGATGTATCTATGATATAAATTAACTGTTTTAAATGTGTCCATGTGTTGTCTTTATGAATATTGTATTGTGTAGTTTGAATAAAAAATTAACAAATTTGTATAGTGTTGCTGAAGATTTATTTACTTAACAATTATTTTAGGGCATGCGTTTAAAATGATTGCAAACGTATACATCTAATGCAGTTTGCAATGAACTGCAAATATTAGTTAAAATATTAATTTAAAATAATAAAAAATGATTTTTTTAAAAATAATTTTCAAAAGTTTGCTAGTAATTAAATTTTATAAATAGGAAGATTTTGCTAATTTAAAAATATTATTTAGTGATATATTTTAAATATTTTATTGAAGATGGATAAATTATGAAAGTTATATCTTTTTTTTTATTATTATTTATTTATTTATTAAGGGAAAACTAAGAATTGATTTTAACAAGTAAATATTTTGCCCTATTTATAATATACGAAAAAGTTACCTGTCACACAGTTTTATACTAAATCAAATTGAAATTAATAATACAATTTACTAATATTGAAATAAGACTATTAAAAAAAACTTGCTTTATCCAATAAATAATAGAATTTCAAAGTGATCTATAACAAAAAAATCTAAAATTGTAAGTCTCCATTTCTTTTCTCTAATGAACTCCTATAATTGCTTTTATCGTTATAGCATGCCCCCCCCCCTTTCCTCAACCAAATAGCTTATGTAGGTAATCTCTAAGTTCACAAAACTGTTGGAAAAAATGTTTCCTAAAATGGTATGCTATCCATATTCCTTCAGTTACATTCTGCTTCTTTCTCGAAAAAAATTATAAATTTCAGCAAGTTAAAAAATATTCAAATGATGTTTATATATATATATATATACATAAATTTTAGTTAAATCTTTTTTTTTTTTTTTTGTTGTTGTCTAGATTTGCCGAGAGAATTAAAATGTCCAATATTGTTGAATAAGAACCAATGCATTAGAAATAATCTCTCTTCAGTGATCTCGAATGTTTGTTCAAAAATTTTTTTTTCTCAGGGAATTTCCGTTTATTCTATCGAAATGATTGTGTATTTTACAATCTTTTTTCTATTCTTTAAATATCATTTCGTAAAAGCCGCGCTTTTTGAATTTGAAGGCCGCAATTTCTATCTCCTATCTATCCGCAATTCGATCGTTGAAAAATGGATGTTGCACTTTTGCCAAGATGGGTCCTTGAAAGACTCTGATTTTTATTTATTTTTTTCCCATATAAATACGGCCTTAACATTAAAAATTCGTCCTGGAAAATAAGATTAGGTGTTTTCTCAACGTTTAACTGCATTTTCGACTTCAATAGACGCTCGTTTTTATGATTCGTAGGATATGTAAAACGGAAAAATAATGCATTATTAAAATCTGATTTCTTTTAACTAACTACTTTTCCTTTATAAATAAAGTGCTTTCAGGAAAAAGGCAATATAAAAAACAGGCAAAATACGATTCATATTGTAAAATAATATTTAATTTCACTTTGTTGATGAAAAATCAGGCAAATTATATAGTCATTTACCTTGAATGAAAGATGGAAAATAATTTTCCATTTTTTTTTTTTTTTCGTTGCATAAAAACATTTTGAAATTCATTCACCCTGCAAAAAATTATTTTTGTCCTGTTAAGCAAAATTGCGTCTAGCCTTGCTTAGTTGCGAGGTGCTTGGGTCGCCAGTAATCTCACCCTCTTCTGCAGCTTTGAACGATATGGTGAGCTATAAATGTAATAAACTGATATATTATTGGTTTAATTTCTTAAAGTGCGTGGTTAAGTAAAATTGTTAATATGAGAGTTAAAATCTAGAAATTTTATTTATTACTTAATTATCTATTTTAAACTTTAAAAATTTAAATAAATTAAAATTAAGTTTTTTTTGCATGAAAGGTATAAGAATTAATTATTAAAGGCTAAAAAATATGAGGTGAACCTAAATAGCTTATCCATAGGTGACTTTATTGACTGAAGCTCTCGATTGAGAATACCATAAAAAATAACTTTGATCTCTGACATTAGATTCAGTAAATCATTGAATTCACTTACAGGAAAAGGATTAACTGCAGAGAAATTTGATTCACTTAAAGGGTGGGAGAGATCTGGTTGCTTGCGCGTATGACACTCCAGATCGAATGGAGCTGGCAGGGACTAATTTTTGGCTTTGGGAATGTAATCCACTGGATGTGTTCCTAAACAATTGCAGCACTTGGGTTGCTCAACTCCCTCTACTAAGCTTTCGCGGCTGTTGTGCGAACTGGCACACTTGACAGATTTTGGCATCATGTGACACGTTTCAGATATGTGATTGAACCCCTGGTAATTGTAGCTCTGCATCGCCGATTTGGATCCTTGTAGTGCTCAACATTAATGCCGGAGAAATAGCGTAATTTTGATAGATTATAGATTCTATCGCCATCTGTTGATGGGATTAAGTTGATTAAAAATAGCGGCATCGGTTTGGCGGTCTTTGGGTGAGTCATTCTAATAACTCTAATGGGCTAAAAGCCTGAATTAGATCAATATCCTCACATTTAGTTGTGATAGGGAGACTCCTGATCACATACTTCTTCGGTTTTTGATTCTTGCTCCCGAGCAAGCTATATTCTATTTCGTTTTTATCAAAATAGGAGGTAAAGGCTCGGTATTGGTCAGTTTCTTTGACATAAAGCTTAAGGAATAGACCAGCCGTTTTCACTTCTAAATCAAATTCGATATTATTTAATTTTGAAAGGAATTCGACATGGTTAGCATTATATTGCGCAAGCACCGGTGGAATTTTTTCCTATGAGGGGGTAGGTACTTACTGAAGGCTCTGAGTTAAGCTCTAAAACCTATTTGATCGAGAGCTTCTCGAAAGAGTTTTTTGTTCCTAGTTGGGTTGCTGGAGCCTGCTCAACGCTAACTTTAGCAGTTTTTTTTTGGGGGGGGGGTTAATAAAATCATCTGATTGATTTTTCTTTATTCTTTTCTTAGCTAGTTTTTTTTTTTTTTTTTTTTTTTTTTTTTTTTTAAACTTTACTAGCAGATTTAACAATTTTAGCTGACAAAACTAACGTTAAATTTATCCACTGGAGGAACCGGTTCATTCACCTGTACTAGATGGCTTGTCAGATTCTCTGAATATTCTTACGACATATGACAGAAGTACATTCTCAACATATTCCACCACGATATTTTTAATTTAGTCTCTGAAGCGTTGATCCAGACTATTATCCAGGAACTGATGAAGTACTTCAACAATTTTTTGACCTCTAGAATAGAGGACAGATGGTTTTTTTATCCATATTTGATGAGCACTTAAAAGTGCTTTTGTTTCCTAAGGGGATAAAGGAAAGGGAAGGTTGAAAATACGGATCTTGGTAGGACAGATTGTCTAACAGAGTTGAACACGTCCGTCCTGAGCAGAGGCTAAAATCAGTCACCAACTTTTTTTGCAGATGGTCTTTATATTACATAATTTATTTTCACATTTAATATCTCAAATCTCTTTGTCCTTCTCCTTCATTATATTCTCAATATTTCGATACATCAATCATCTGATGCTTCTTCCAAATATATCATTTAAGTCTTAATTCAAAACATCTTCAAAGAAATTTCAGTCAGCAAACGGGCTCTTTGTCGGAGTTCATACAAGAGTGACTCAAATCATTAGGTTGCTTTAACTTTCTTCAGTTACGTTGGCTTCTTTAATAAAGCCTGAATTTAAATGCTCTTGATATTATTTTTCCTTCAACATCATTCCAAGTATTAATTGACAATTTCAAAAAGCTTCTCCAAGATATCTGTGTGTCTTCGACTATTGTTCCCACAAGGTCTGGAATGCTTGCACTTGTCACTTCGTTTTTCAAGAATTAACCAAGCTCTCAGGAGTTATATAAAAAAGAAATCAAATTTAAAAAGATTGAAAAAATATCAGATCATAAAAAATAGAAAAACGATTAAATAACAATTTGTCAGAAACAAAAATTCGCAAAAAATAAGAGATTTTTGTAAGTTTTAGTTTGTCAGTGGGAGTTAAAATCATCATGGTGTTTGTGATGTCAAAGTAGGGGGTAACCACTTTCTCGTAAAAACGTGAGTGTCTATAAATTAGAGGCTTATAAAAACGAACTTCTGCTGCATTAGGCTGATCTAATGTTGGATGTTATTTCTTTGACAGCCTTGTGAAGTAAATTAAAAGCAAACGAGTAATTAATTTTAAAAATTGTTTTCAAAATTCTAAAATTACTATCACAAAATTTTATTTAAATTCACCATAAGTTTAAAATGTACCAATCGCTTTTTAATAGATCGCACTTTAATAGAACTCTTATATTTTTAAGAGATACTTTCTAAAAGGAACTTGATCTGCCTTGTACATTATACAAAATATGATAAATATTTACTATGAACTTAAACCAACAATTGCATAAATATAATAATATAAATTTATTTCAGAAATAATTATGATTGTTAAATGTTAGGTTGCATATCGATAGTGATCTAACAATAATCAGTATTCAATATCTCACTTTAATAATTCAAGAGAAATCGCACTTTGAGCATAAATGTTCGAAATAGCTTAGAACATACTTTAAATCTTGTGTCCTTGTCAAAACAACTAAAAATAATGAAGTGAGGAAATATTTCCGATAATCCATTGTTTCCTTTCATGGAACTTAATTAGTACAACATTTTTACTTTACTGAAGAGCATGGTTTGTTGGGTTATATAATGCTGTGATTCAGGAAAAAATGTATTTAATAAACAAGTCTCATGAAAAATAAAATTTATATTTAAAAATAATTTTATTTGAACACATTTTAAAATAATTTTATTTGAGTGATAAAAAAATTAGACAAATAATTACAATTTCAGTTTCAATTCTACATTTTCCAAAAAATAATTTCTCCTTTTTCAGAGGTAGGAAATCTCTCCCTCAAAACAGTACCTTAATCTTTCAGTTACTCGTTTGCTTGTTCAGCTGGCCATCGGCCATTTTCTTCCTGTTTGTATCTCATTCTTACTTTAATCATGCGATACTTCCTACATATAAATAACACCTGAGTCCATATTCAAAAAGTCCTGGAAAGAAACTTATTTGCCAAAGTTCCTAGATAAGTAACTTGTCTTTACTAATGTCGTCAGGCTCTCAAAATGACCAGGATATCGTTTTTGCGACAAATATCATTCCAAACATAAACCGGCTAGTGCATTGCGCAGGGAATGTCAATTTTATAAGGCGTTTCGAAACCGTCATTATTCATATCAGCAATGTATAAGAGTTAACTGAAAGCAAGTTTTTATGTACCCTTGTACTAGGTGTTATTATTTTTTGCCTGCTCACATTTTACAAATTTCGGGATAGTCCTATAAAAGGCATCAGCCGAAATCCCCTTTTTTTAGATTAAGCTTGCGCTTTCTAAGTGAAAATATACTAGCCTCCAAATGTTAATAAACAGCCAGTCTTTTTCCTTTAATAAGCAAATTAATGAATGTAGAAACACCGAATTTGGATGACATAACAGCAAAAAAGGTATACATGGATTGGAACATAAAGTTAACTTAAGAAAAATGTATAAATGTTTTATAACAAAAATAAAATCGCGTTGGAAAAGTCCATATTTGGAAAAAAATATTCACAGCTTTACGAGGTAAAATTTCACAAAAGCATAACAAAAAGGAGTTTTTCTAAGAAATTTTTTTAGATCGATACGCTGTGAGGATACTTATCATATTCTTGATATTATTCTAATATTTTGTCTAAATATAAATACATGTTACTAATAACCTTCTTGTAATATATATGTATAGGCCGTAATAATTTTGTGTATCGTATAAATTTAAATTTCTTTTATATAAAATCTGTTGGTTTTGATATTTTATGTTTACATTATTTTATTTTCCTTCAACTAATTTCTGTATGTTGTAAGCATTAGACTTAATTATTATCATTTGACTTATGAGAGCAATTCTCCTGAGTTGTTATAAATGTAGTACAAAATAATTTTGTTATAATCTAATATGAGTAGTAAAATTTAAATTTTCTGTGAAATTGTTATAACACAGTAATTCCCATTATCAATATGTTTCTGCTAACTTAGCTTGTGTTAAATTACCAGAAAGAAAAATTCATCCTTACTTTGCAGTTTTAAGAATTCTCATTAGCTTATTGTAATTTGAACGAACTTCATTTTTCTGTTGATTTTCAGTGTTTGTCAACGAAAAATTCTGATATTAAACCACGTGTAATTATCTGTTATTTAGTAAATAAATCAATTGTAGAGATTAACTCATTACTAGTCTGTTCTTTAAATTTTTTGATGTTGAATGCTACTCAAAATGTGTACAGTGCGCAAAATAGTAGTTATATTTTATAATGGAATTCTTTTTGTGTAGTATTTAACACTCTTATGTCACAACAGATTTTACAGTTGCTTGCTACAAAACAGTTAACTTTCAAGTCTTTAATATATTTATATGATTTTATGTATATGTGGGAATAATTAAATATAAAGTAAGGATTTTAACAGGCTGGAAACATGAATGGTTATTTAAAAACAATTGAAATTTGAAACTTCCAACTTAAAAAGATGAACAATTGTCTTCAGTTAAACTGATAATTATTGCCATAAAAATACACAACCTCTCTCTCTCTCTTATTTGAACAGCTAAGCTAATATATTTTCATACATTAGTTACAGTTTAATTTGGTCTATATAGGAAATATAATAAATAACTCTTGATGATATAACATTGATAAAATGAAGAAATAAAATACAAATTATATAGGGAAGAAATTTTTATTC
>JAPDSC010087700.1:0-14004 GCA_026290005.1 Latrodectus geometricus | reverse complement strand
AAAAAATCCTCGTTTGACAAATTTTTACAAAACAATTCAGTTTGATACTATGTATTAATTTATAAAATATAAAGCATTGAACAAATTATTAAAAGAATTAACCAATTAAATATTCTTAACAAGCTTAAATTAAAAATATATCGATAAGAATTAGTTTCTATGAAGAATAAGTTAAGTACTAAAGCAGTGTAAAATTCTCTTTTCTTAAGCAAAAAGTAAATTTGCAAAATTTTATTTTATGGTTAAAAGATTTTAAAAATAATTTTATCATGATACTTATATGTAACACAATGATAGTTTCACAAAAAATAACCATTTATTCCAATAACATTCAAATAATAAAATAATACGAGTATTGTTGACTTTTATATTAAAATATCCACCACTTCAGAGAAGTTAATCTAATGTTAAATATTGGCCTAATTAAAAAGGGGAAAAAAACATCGATATACATTTCAAGAAAAGAAGGTAATGAACTATCCCCTCTAACAAAGTTTCTGTCAATTTTCTCCTAAAATATATCTTTATAAAAAATTTTTCTATTGAAAATTAATATATCTTTTTTAATCAAGTTTAATATTATTGTGAAATTTTGAAGTAATGCAAGTTTTTATAAAGGTTGCAAACACTGTTTAAAATTTACTTGTTTTTAAGAAAGATAATTTTTTATATGGATGCACACTATTTTAAAATAAATAAAATTACTAAAAAAAGTTATGAAAACAAAAGTCATCAAATTTCTTAAAAACGGAAATTCCTTCATTTTTTTATAGATAAAATTTTTTATTAATAAATGTAGATAAAAAATTTTTCCCTATTATTTTTTATATTCCTAATAATTTCATTTTGAAACAAAATATATTTGAATATATATGTATACTTTCATAATGAAATCATTAAAAGATTAAGTAGTAAAAACAAAAATAAATTATACCTTCGTGTCTATTATGAATAAGTAAAAAACTTTTTCAGAAAAAATCAATTAAAAAAAATAATAGAAAAAGTTTACTTCTAAAATTAAGCATATTAAATATATTTAAGAAATGTTTATTTCTTTGATGAATAATTTTCTTTTTATATCAAATAATTTTCTTTTTTCCTCAAAACAAATATATAGTTCTTTTTATTATCTTCAATTGTAGATTTTTTTTTTTGAAAAATGTTTCAAATTAAAGAAATTTTAAGTTGAAAAAATATTTTTTCTACATAAAACACGTTTTATAAAATGTTTTTCTTACAAAATAAAAATGTTTTTATTTCATAACTGAAGAACAATTTTAATAATTAATTTAATCAAAAAAAGATAAAATTTCTATTTAATAGTTTTTGAATGCATACAAATTGAAATTCTAAACTAAATAAAATTAAAAGAGCAGTTCGAGATTGAATAATACTTGAAACTTGCATCCATTATTAATTAATATTCATACGGTATTCAAATTGATTATGGTGAATATACATTTCTTATGAAGTTGAATAAACTACAAAAATCAATACATAATTAAAAATCACAAATAAATTTATTTAGATTTTAATAGAAACTAATACGTATCATATTAAAAACAACAGACACGATAAATATACATCTTAAATTGATTATTCTAGATTTATTTAAAATTTGCAGATTAATTTTATTTAGTGAATCAAAAATTCAATACAGAATAATTACGATAACTGATAATCCCAATTTTTTGATAGTTTTCAAAATTCTTAAAAGGATTAACTTTTGAATAAGATATTGGAAAATAGTAGTTTCACTATTCAAACTAATTTTAAAAGCATAGATATTATATTCAGTTAGGAATTATTAAAAATACTTTAATGTCTTCAAGACATACTTTGTTAATCTAATTTTTAATATTCATCTTCTTAAATAAATCATTAAACAGGCTAGTTAACTAATCTTAACATGTAATTTTTAAACAATAATACTTTCCAAAATAGATAAAAAATAAAATGAAAAAAAAATTTCTACTTTTAAAAATTTTGTAATACATTTTAAAAGAATAAGAAAAAATTATTTCACATATACTTAGTCAATATATAACATATATTTTAGTTTTGCTGATATAACATTTTTTTATTTTTACTTGTATTTTAGCCCCGATAACTATACAAAATGTAAGCTGTTTGTTTGAATGAACTGAAAGTTTTAGGTATGAGATGAAAAGGTTACTATAAAATATTAGCCGGCGAGTTTTCCAAATAGTTTGATTTTGAATTCTCGTAATTTTTTTGATTAGGAGCGATTTAAATAAAAATTGAAACATAATGAAAAACTTGTTTTATGATTTAAATTTAAAGAAATATCTAGTTTTGACAAACAATATTTCACAGTTTAAATCTTATGAATAACTATTTTTGTATTGTGAATTATTATCAATTCTCTTTTTTTTAATCTACTTTCTTAAATTTATAAGTTAAGAAATTAAATTTATAAATTCAAGAAATAAGACTTAATTTAAATTTTCTGTTAAGTTTAGATTTATAAATCTGGTGAAACTGAAATTGTCAAAAATTGACAGCATCATTTCCCAGTTCATTATAAACATATTTTTATTTTATAAATATCTTTTTATAGAGCATACATATTTTAAAATTATAGTATTTTAAAGAAATAAACATTTTTAAAACGTAAATTACTTTAAAATGGTTAAATTTAATCACTTTGTAAATGAATTATTTATAGATTTTAAAATGGATAAATATGTCAAATAAGAAAACATTGGTATATTACGTCCTTCATAATATTAATGTTATTATTATTATAACATGATAAAAATTTTTTAATACTATAGACATTGATGCGAACTTAATTAAGTTTATATATTTATATAGTATTATCTTTAGGTATATAATTACATACTGTGACCATTGCATAAGAAAAATTTGAATGCTTATCCGATTTTCATAAAATGTTTCTAAAATATATTTTTAAAAATACATATTTTCATTCACATCATAAAACTTACCATCATACTTGAAGAAATATTACATGTAAAATATAAATATGAGCAATTATTATAACATATAAAATATTTAACACATTTTTACATGAAAAGCAGCTAAAAACATCGCATACACCTTAATACAGAATGCAGACATAAATTGTGAAACAATTCTAGTAAATGTGAATATACAGGTTTGAGGACACACATTTACAAAAGTTCATGCAAAATGACATGCAAACATGCACATGAAACAACCATAAAATCATGCAAGGATAATAAAGTGCCCCAAAATAAAGCTTAGTGGGTGCTCTTATATAAAAATTATGGAGATGTACAAGGGAAAATATGATTACAAAACTTGAAACATTCTGTTTTGAAAAGTAAAGAACTCACATTATTTGATATAACAACATTTTAAAGTTGCATTTCTAAACCCCACTAAATTTTTTTCGTTTTGGATAATATATTTTTTTCGCTGTTGTAGGTTTACTTAGCAATATATATTTTTTAGGCAATGATGCATAATTATAAAAAAAAAATCCATATTTTCTTTTTGGTAGTTATTATTCCGTGGAATAAAAATTCCTCTCATTATTCTTATATCTTACATATTCAACATAAAAACATTTTTAAAATCTAAATAATAAAACTTAAATCAGGATATTCATGAATTATATTTAAAAATTAATGGCACAATATTATTCTGAATTTAGATATTAATATTTTGTTTCAGGAATTAAAATTCCAATAATTCCCAGTTTTAGGACATATTTTTAAAACAAAAAAGATATAAAATCTATTTGCCTTACAATTAAAAAAATATGAAAAATTCTGGTTATTTTATTTTTTAAACATTAAAGTAAATTTACAATGTACGCAAAATAAAGTTGAGGCACTTTCTTTTTCAAATATTAATGAAAAGAAAATATTATTTTTACAAAAGAATTAGACCCCTTGAATCATTTTTTTTTCATTTTTCTGAGTGAATTTTAAACATGATAGAAACCTGATTCAAATTTAATTTTTTAGTAAGTAATACTGTAAAAACATTAGCTTTTTTTTAAAAAAATGTTTAACAGTTTGAAAATATTTGCTGGGAAAGCATACACACTTGTTTTTATAAGAATAAAAATTTGCAAGATAAAAATCAAATTAAAAAAGCTTATGTCAAAAATTATTTCTTAAAAAGCATCGATTTTTTTATGAATATAATTGAAAGGCGGCATTGCGAGCAGTGTTTTGCATTTGTGAGAATTGCAGGGTTTTAGAACTTAATATCATAACCCCAGCTGATCAAATATTAAATTAAGTTGATATGTATAAATATTGATTCACGCAAGAATTAAAAACGCGGTTACATTAGTATCATATTTGTTTCGAAAGTCTATTTAAAACGTTTGTCCAATAAACATATAGATTGTAGATATGTTAAAAATATACTTCAATAAAAAGTTTATATAAACGAAATTTAATTTGATAAAAGTGATATACAGTACTTTATTTTACAATGACATTGAATCGAAACTATATTTAGAATTAAAACTATGTAAAGGTCTACGATTTCTTCAGCCTACATCTAGTCTAGGGACTATATCCGACTAGTAGGAATATCGATATTATTCTGGATTAAATCAAAACATCTAGCGTCACCATGATTAGCATATTAATCAAGCAATTTTATTTAAGAATTTAAACGAAATGAAGATATATGAGTAAAATTATTACGAGTGTTAATCTTTCTTGCATTTAGTAATTCTAGTAAAAAGAAATAAACATGCAAAATTAATTGTGTTTTTATAGTAAAAAAGAAATCAATTGTTATATTCACACACTTTTGCATACATTTAAAAATGCCCCATTTTTCGTATTTGCTCATTACTTTTGAAGTTAAATTTGTAAAATTTTGATATTTAAGCCAGTATGTATGTGTATCAAGTCTAGTGAAATTTATGTATTATTCTGCAATTGCTTACTTAATTATAAATAAAATTTGCACAAATACTTAAAAAAACGTGTGGTCTAAGAAGTAAAGAAGAAAATCAAATAAAATTAATTATTTTTAATTCCTTATAATATTTTTTTAAGATTTTGTTTTATATAAAATTGTACTCAATTTACTTTTTAAGATGTTTTCTTCCAATTAAATCAACAGCTGCATAACAATATGATAGCATTAATCAGGGATATTTATTATGTTTATTATGATTTAACTTTTAAGTGGCAAACATGTATCTTTCTTTATTTTCTAAGAATTCTGTACATTTACTTTATAAGCTAATCATGGTGACAGACGTGTAATGTTTCTACTTCCTAATGATTTCTTTAATGGGATCTTCAGCTTACAGAACCTACAATTTAAGAAATGTTTGCCTATTTCGCATACGTTACGCATTAATGCAGCTAAGCCTGGCGCTATAAGAGAGGAAAAGTAATGAAAATACAGCTAGGCTGGCCCAACGCAACCAAGAAAGCATGTCTCAACCTGCACTGGGAATAACAGTCAATGAAATTAGGTATATCCATGGTCCATTATTTTTTGCAGAAACACTTGTATTTACATAAATTAGTTCCCATTTTTATATTAGACATAAATGATACCAGAACTTATGTACTTACGTTACTCCATATAATTTAATAATTTTCGTTTCTTAACTAACAATTAATACCTGTTAAAAGTATCTATACCTGTTACAATATATCTGTTATATGTATCTGTTCTAATATATTTGTTATAAAATAGTTGTTAAAAGCAATGTTTTTTTTATAACACTATAAAAACAGTTAAAATCATAATTGTTACAAAGAAAATTCCAATTGAAAATAACTGTTATTTTATAATGCTTGGAGTTAGAGTATGTTCGGATAAAACTCTTTAAGAAAGATTAAAAAGTAGTTGTGTGTTCTTGAGGAAAAGATTAGTAACAACTAATTTCTTATTATGGCAGTAGCTCACGTGAATTAGATCGTACTGACAGCAGAGAGAAATTGCTCTTAGATAACTTAAACTGGTTTGTCAGAAACCGCGGTGATGTTTTTCCCTTTCTGTGATAAATACCAGTATTATCTCAGTTTCTGCTCGACTAATTGCTTTTCGGATCTTTATATTTGGCCAGTACCATTATACAGGATCTGTACCCAGTGGGGATCGATAGATAACGCAGTAGAAATTTATCTATCCTAGACACGGTTTTGATGTTTTTCTGAAAAATATGACAGTTTAACTTTCAGTGAAGCCTTAATGGAGCTTCATCTGAATAGATTAGAAACTATGTTGTGGTTCGTTTTATTTGTCGAAGAGATTTGAAATACATTTTCAAAAAGCATTTCTGAAGCTTTTACCACTTGTGTACAAGTTCTAAATTTAATGATTAATTTTAACATTGATTAGCTTTTCCTTGATCTCGAAGGCGTTTATTAGAATAAATATGTTGCTATGTAATCAAAGAAGTAAAGGAAAAAACTTGAGACTAAGAGAAATAATCATTTTTCGACGAAATCGTCGATAATGCAGTGAATTTTTAAATATTTTTAGTTAACTTTGCAACAATCATAATTATAGAGGCCTTTAATCTATATTGGCTCTCTGTGTATCCTTCATAATCATCAAAAAGTTAACATTTTAAAAAGGGTATAGTTATTTTAAATGATTTAGATAATATGAAAAAAACGTAAGCTCTGAAACAAGATGTAAATTGACTAAAAACTAAAAAAATGGAATAAAAATCCAAAATTTTCAAAGTATTAAATGATAAATGTTTTATATAAAATCTTAACTCTAACTTTAATTCAGATTTGTAAGACTTCTTACTATAGTCGGTGGCATTTTTACTAAATAGTAGTATTTGCTGACAGTATTTGGTAACAAAACATGCATGTATCGCGTAAATGTCGAAGACTGGTGTTTCATTGGACAATGAGTGCAGTGCAAGATGAGACACGCCAGAATAGTCTGAGAGGAAAGTAAAAGGAAGCTCTTGGTTTCCCCCTTTCCGTAGAGAAAGCCTATGTGCAAGTTTAGTACCTGTAATGGCGATCTTGGCCGACCACTTGCTGGTCCCTTCCATTATTTGAGCCTCGCCCTGCTGTAGAGCGTCGATATGCGTGTCGGGGTCAATGGAAAAGGTCATCCTGAAAATTATGACAGGAGCTCATGAGAATTGCCATATTTCGAGTCACGTCCTTCTTTCCCTTGAACCTCATTTTATTCATTAATGAGGACATCAAAATGGTTCAATGAAGAAAATAGTTTAAGACATATATTCTTTCATTCCAGAAAAATATTCAGGCATATTGATTCGGTTTTATAGGTATAAAATTGGAATTTTTTTGGGGGATATTTTGTCAGATGTAATTAAAATTTATGAATAAAATAAATTTTAGAAATTTCACACCAAAATGTGTAAAAGGGAAGTTACATCCAATCTAGCACAATAAAATTTTATGGAAAATAAACTTGCATGCTTACGAAAACTTACATTAGATATAAAAGATTGTTTTCATGTAACTGGATTAAAGTCGCGAATATTTTTTCATTCTGGTAGCACTCAAGTGGAATGTCAACAGAACTGACGAAATATGGCAACCCAATCATGATATTGGCAGTGAAAACAACATTGACATAATAAGGAACAGAAAATACAACATCAATTGAGGACAACAAAAAAGGCATGCCATTCACATTTCATACACACACGCACAAACACAGACAGTCACAGACAACGGACATCAAGGTACAGAGCACATAGACAGGCCAGAGCAGCGACGGACAACGGACGGTCAGCGGTGGTCACCTACCGGTGATGGCGATTTTAGCTGACCATTTGGAGGTGCCATCCAGAACGCTCTGTTTCACGGCTTTCATATGCCCCGCGTGCAGCGTCGTTTCGACCGAAAATATGCCCCTGGATTTGAAAACAACATTTACAACAGAACATATTATTGATCTGATTGTCCTCAAAAATCTGCTTCACTGTCACGTGGAATGTTATTTAACAAACATTCATCAGTTTAGATGATATAAAAAAGAAGATAAATATAAATCTCCAGATTAAACTGTAACCGATGTCTTCAGATTGTTGGGATATGGACATCTAGACTATGGATCTATTAATTATCGAGTGAAGCACGCTGAGGTCAACCAGATCACATTCAAAAATTTATTTCACTTTTATGTTAAAATTGCCAAAGCTTTCAGTTTATATTATTTTTTAGTATAGAACTGTACATTTTTAGATAAAATGCATGCAGAAGTATTATGTTTCATAAAGGTGTAAATTCATATAGAATATACATTTTAATGATGTCTTAGGATATAATATAGATGCTGTTGATTGTGGTACTACAATATATAGACAATACAATATGTACAAAATACTTGTGATATTGTTAGTGATATATAAAAAATAATATTGACTCCTTAAAATTTTATAACCATATTGAAGGCTTGAACATGTGTGAAAACTTTAAGTTGGCTTTAGTTTTTTCATTTGTTGATGACTTAAGATTTAATTGTAATCAGGTTAAATTAAACTGGATTGATACAAAATTTATATCCTATGGATGAGGATTTTATGTAATTACAATCTACATTTGATTCATATAAAATGTATCGTGTTAGATTTCATGATTTTGCCTCATCTCTCTTTTTTCGCTTAATTCCAAACTCTTAGAAGTTCAATACAAATCTTTCTGATTGGATTTTTGGTTTCTTATTGGAAAAGATGAATTCTTTAGATGAAAAAAATATTATCATTAAGATATTTAGAAGCGATTTTAAGATATAGTATTCAAGTTCTGAGATACTAGGAAGATATGTTTGCATAAGCCAAAATATTTCAATTAAGTATAGAATATTCAGTGTAAAAACCAAAATTATGTGGAATTCAACATTTATCTTGTTAAAACTTCCTTCTCTCTAATAATTAACTTTATCTTGTCAATTAATTCTTTTAATTCTCTAGGTTAAGAAGAGTATATTTAACTCATCGTCGTATTTTTAGGTATTGAAATATAAAAATAATCCATTACGAGTCCAACAAAATGCCATTTTTTTAATGCATAAATTCTGCCTCCCCTAAAAATTGACATTTTTAGGTTTTAAAAATTTACTCAAAAATTTAGTAATATACATAGTTCAAAATGTTTTGTTCATGTGTTTTGCTTTATGGTCTTTCGCGGACGCTATTTCTTGTCAAAAGTGACCTAAATCTAAGCAGCTTAAAATAGATTTCGAGTCACAAAAAAACATCAACATATATGGTGGGAGTCGAGTCACTGTTTTAATTAAAAAATTAAGCTAAATTTATTCCGTTTATATGTCTCCTCGTTTTTGATAACATTTTAATACAACATTATCATTTTGATGATAATGTTGTATCTGATGTAATTGATAATCTGTTTGACTTTTTCTGATCTCTCCTACTAATTTTATATTCATCACTTTCAATTTTCTACTGTTTTGTAGCAAGTATTAACAAATTACCTAGACTGGTCAATATTGTTAAAATTAAAATGGTTTACCAGATACTTTGAACTCCTTTTGACTTTGAGAAAAGTTATTCTGGAATCTTTTCATCGCATGTTATATACTTCACCTGAATTTTGACCAAAGTTAAAGAAAATAAAGAAGAAAAAGGATTAGATTTAAAATAAGTTGGATGGAGTAAGTGGAGATTCACTTCCTGGCTATTAAGAAAAGAAACTGGTGCACAAGTGAAAGAAATAGTATACAGTGAAACATAATTCAGAGGATTTACTGGCCCACACTGGCTGTCTAGCCAAATATGATTATCATATACTTCATTTTCATATCTGCGGAACATATTCATTTCTTGAGACACAGTAAATAAATAAATTAGTATTCTTCAATCTTATATAACAGTAAAATGTGATTAAATAAAATATTTTTATCTAAAACACTCTTTAAAAATTCCTGTTTCTATCAAATAACAGTTAAATTTTACATAAATTGAGTCTGATAATTTTGATACAAAAAATAAAACAAATTTTAACACCGAATCAATAAGTATTACCTGCAACGGTATCATTAGATACAAATATCTATCATAAACTATTAATTGCAAATTTGTTTAATAAAGTAAACGCAGTTCTGAAGAAAGGATATTACTATTACAAATTATCTGCATCGAAAACTTTATAAACACATTTCAAATTATTAGGATTATATATGAAATCATACCAAAAAGGATTTTCAAAATTAAGGAAATTAATAAGTGAAAAGATTCGTATGAAATAAATACATAAGGCATAATAACTGAAATTCAATTTAATTATTCAAACCCAATAAAACGGCATTGTATATAAGAAATGAACATTTCCTTTCTTTATGATGATGATTAGGTTTTGACTCAGTATGTGAAAAAGTGATCCCCGGTGCATAATTTAGCCAATAACACCGGATACGCGAAACGTCAAGGATATGCAGTTATAATGGATGCATTGAATATTAATAAGGTGTTCTCCTTTTTTTCCTGCTTCATTACATCATTCTGAACTAATAAGCGTAGCATTTCTTAGAATTTTTTGTGACTGAAGAAGTAACCTATCGGACAAGAAGCTATTTTGATGAATGTTAAAACAAAGAATCTCCAACAATTCTTTCTTAGATGACCGAGTGATACAATATTTCTCAGATAAAACATATACATGAAATAATGCAATTTTATCTTTACTTTAAGGCAAACTTTAAGTGAAGTTAATTAATTATTACTGTTAGATTATACCTGTTTGTGATTAAATGCAAAAATAGACAAGTATTTGCAACCTGGTTATGCACCATTTTTTAATCCATACGTTTTGGTTCTTGGAGCTAATTTATGGATTCTTTTATTATGAGAAGCTTGTCAATAAAATACTTTAACGGAGCAAAAAAAGAAAAAAATATGAAAAGAGAAGTTTAAGTTGGCAATGAATATTGATGCAAGGCAAACAACTTTCAAGTTGAACTTCTCAAAAGAGAAAAGATTCTACGATATATATATGGTTCATAATAAACCTGATTTAGTATTCACAGAATAACAGAGCAAACTGATGGATACAGTTACACAATATAGATATTTGATTGGTAGAACTGTTAACAGTGCAACATTAATTAATTAATGTATTAATTAAAATATATTGTTCTGGGTTTAGGTAATTTGAGTGTAGAATGAGTTTTTGAAATATATTATTGTAGAAAATTTGTTTAATTAAAAGGTTACATGTATGTATATATATTATGATGCTAAAACTTATCCATTCCATATTATTGGATTATTTGTGTGCACTCCACGCCAAAATCAAGGGGAAAATTCTTACAATAATACAAACCATATAGACGCTCCTCAGTTTAAAAACAGAGTGTAAATATTTTTATGTATTTTAAAGTATCGAAAATAAAACTACAAGATTTTATGTGGTCTGAACATTCAAACAAACTTTATGGATTGCGATCGGGAGCGAGTGAGTTTATTTACAACACTGTTCCCACATAAAAACAGATAAACCACAGGGTGTACCCACTGACCTGATAAGCTCAAAAATTTCTGGTTTGTCTCTCTCTCTGATTTTCATCCTCTCCTTCATGGCCATGATGATGTTGTTCGCTTTGTCGTCGGCTCCGTGCTTCGAGCTTTTCTCGGCAGCACCTGCAACAAACAGATTGACTTCTCGTAAACACTTTTTTATGGATGCGATACGAAGTAGTAAAAAAAAAAATCAAGCGACGGTGTTCCAACCTCAAGCGAAAACCTTATTTATGAAGGAATAACTGAGCAGCTTAGAAAAAAGTTTGCGATGAGAACACGCGTCGACTTTAAAACTGAGTTTTCGGTTAAGAGTCGCTATAATTCAGAGCTGCTTATCTGTAATGGTCAGAACCAGACGCATTTCTGTTTTTTAGGTCCTCAAACATGTTTTATTTTCTTTAAAATCAGTACGGTAAGGAACGGTCAAAGCTATTTATTTCCTCCTAGCGAACTTTTTGTACAAAAATACTTTATCTGATATCAGATATTTTGGCGGTGTCATTTGTATCCAAAAATCATATTACTCTTACGCATTTTTAAAACACAAGCTAGAATGAAACAACAAAACTAATTGCTTGGTTCTAAGCATATAATTTCACAATTGGTTTTACAATGGGAAATTAGATTGCTGACATTTGTCATTTAACTGGAAAACGATGATCTCCAAATGAAAAATATTAAGTAAAAAGTGGATTTTAAACCATACTTAGCCAAGTTCGGGTTCGATACAAAATCTCTATAATTCTGAGAATCATCTTGTACTATTTAATAAAATGACATTAGAAGAATAGGAGTATTTATTTTTTGAAAAAGGATTGGTTCTTTAACTGATTTATTAATTTGTCCGATTCATGAAAACTTACAGTGTGATTTGGTAAATAAAAATGCGTTAAGATAAATATACATTTTTTGTTATATATACACAGGTAAATAGATTGAAATGTAGAAAAAACGAAAAATCAGAACTTATTCACCAAATATATTTTCTTCTCCAATTAATATATGAATTAATAGTAGCGTAAAATTTTTGTATCTCAATTTGTATTCTTTTTCCTATTTATTTTTAAATTGTTTTGACAATAATTTTTGAAGGACGCTATAGATTCCCAATTAAAGCTGGAATAAAAGTTAAAAAATTTTGCAGTCATTACTCTCTGCTTTTCTTTTTTAATTTTAATCTTCTTTGTATTTTCCAAACATTTTAAATGAACATAAATTACAGTGTTCATAGCATAGCTTTAAATATCCTACATTTAGTATAAGTAGCTCATTTTAATTATAGAAATAAGCCTTTGTAATATATTATTCATAAGATACATTTCAGCGCCAAAAGTTTCCTCTGATCTCAGAAAGATTAAAAAATTGCAAACTTTTGTTCTACAAGAACTTCATATGGCAGTTTTTGATGGATTTTGGGTTCGATAATTCTAAAGCAAAACAGATAAAGGGAGACGGTAAGGCTAATGGTACAACTTGATTGTTAGGTGTTTTTAAATTTCGATAAGCCTGAATACAAAATATTCTCTTTTTCTGTAAGTGAAGAAATTAAATTCCCTGTAAAACCTTAAGAAATGCACTAAAGATTATAGATGCACCAATTAATTCAATTACTTGACATAAAATAGATAATATAAAGAACTAATTGTACAGTGAAAATAATCAGAATTAAAAACGCAAACATTTAGGGCGAATTTCTGAATTAGTATTTAGTTTTCAAATTGGCAATATATAGAAGGTTCATCGTGATTTAGTGGAGGGACAGTGCTCTTCGATGCGCAGAGTCCCGGATCCGATCCCGGCTACTGTTAAATAATGAGAGATGTAAGTTATGCATCTGCTTTCTGCATTCATATCAGTCGGGGAGGATGCTTGAGAGTTTTCCGGATTTCCTCCTTTTCGTCACATAACAATTTACACAGTGGATATTGAAATACTTTACAACGAAGATTAAAAGCTGTGAATTAGGTGAGAGCAATATAGGAAATGAACAACTTAGAAAGTGACTCATTCTAAAAATCTGTTATATGTAATATCTACGCATCAAAATGAATTCAAAATTTAAGCGCGTATAGAAACGGAAATAAATAAATTTTAAATAGAAATGAAATAACTATCAAGTTGACATGAAATTACTTGTATCGGTCCGGAATTTAAATTCTCCTTAACGTATATTATAATCTTTCCTAAATTTCTATATTTTTGTATGAATCACAATGGCAGTTAATATAATCACTCCAAGTCCAAGGATACAACTGCTCAATACTGCTCTTAAAAGAAATTAAAGCAAGATAACTTATAGGATTCAACATAATAAATGATCTTGAATCGTAATAAAAGTCATATGAGATTTTGATCATTTAAACAACTAGTTGGATAATTTTGTTTGCTAATTAAAGAACATTGTAAGATTTATTTTGAAAACAAATGAAAAGAAATTGTAAGAACGAATTTGAGAAGAACATTGTAGGATTTAGTTGTATCATTTGGCGAACAAATTAAGGATCCGAAACGTATGATCCTGTGGTCAA
>JAPDSC010087697.1:102118-124401 GCA_026290005.1 Latrodectus geometricus | reverse complement strand
CATCGAACTAGAATTGGGCTCATTATGTATTTTAGACTGCTTCTTTCATCACATCAAATACACAGCCTCTATGATGATATTAAATATAACTAGGTGATGAGTATTCTTGTCGGAATCCATGGACATTTTAACGGCCATCAGAATGCTATACATAGAACCGAGGCTTGTCTAAAAAGATGGGATTGTGTTACTCTCTTTTATCGTTGGACGCTCCTGAGCTGCTATTTGTCTCTATGCTGCAATGTCAAGGGAAACCGATGCTAATAATTACCTTGTTGTTAATCCTTGTTGCTTGAAAGGACGTTATAGTACGTTATACTTGATGTGCTTGCAAACAAACTTATTTGCAGACTAATGTTCCCATGATATGATTGTATTGTCTTGCAAGGCCGACATTAGTCCCCTTTGCTGCTAGTCATGGGAGGGCCTTGAGATTCTGCATATTATTCAATATGACTCTCAACCCATTGATTTCATATTCGTATAACCCTGGATTTCGAGCTGTGCAAGGGACAATATTATAAAATGGAAATTTACATTCTCGATGATCATGCCTCTATCGAATTCTGACATTCTTATATAGACATAACACGGTATTCTGAGAAAACTCCAACCTTGCAAAATGGTTACCGAATGAAAAATCTACTGCACAATTTTTCTTTTATGCGTCATGTTTCAGATGTCTTTTGTCTCTCCTGTGTCATCTTTAAATGCTAATAATTTGCATATTCTAACCTCTTTCTTTTATGTGAATTTAATGTTAGTGAAATCGTTCCTTCCTGATATTGCATTTTTAATAGCCAACAGTGTGTGAAGAAAATTACCTTTTATTGAATACCTTGAAAATAATTAATATTTTTTTTATCTAATTTTATTTTCTTTGAAACAGGATTTTTTTAAATTTTAATCTATCAATTTATTTTACGTTTTGCTTTTAGTAATACTTTAATTAAATTGATCTAGGAAAAGAATAAAATTTACAGAAATTAAAATCTAGCAATTAAAAATATTTTTATGTCTTAGTTATTAAAACTGCATTTAAAAATACTTGAGTTGAAAAGAAAAGATGTGAAGTTTCACGAAATAAAAGTCGTATTGTAATAATAATAATATAAGTAACAGCCGATTTTGATCAATAGCTATTATTAGCATGTACACTTTATGGGTGTTTCATAATTCATTTTAGTGAAACAATGCATCTTCAATAATTTCAGAAAAATGCAAAAAAAAAAAAAAAAAAAAAAAAAAATTTATTTAAATGCTTTTAATGAAAATTAGAATTATTAATTTAAAAATTTAGCTCAGTAAGTTTTATAAGAGCTGAATCTCTTATTACAGTTTGGGACTTGGGGGTAATACTTCTTTATTGTCTATGAATCCATTACAAATCGGCTGTTAAAAGATAATCCTTTTTAATTAGATACGATGCGATTGTAGATAAAACGTCTTTGATATAGTATTCGACTTAGTCGTTTTATCCGCAACAGCATCCATCATATTCATACAAAATGAGCGTATTGCATTTTTAACTATTTCGGAAAAGAAAAATCTCATCAATAATCGATTATCCTTAAATTTGTTTTTCAGTTCACTTTAATCATAATGTTATTTTAGAGATTTCTATGGAGATCAATACATTTCATTCAAAATTTGGATTAGTTTATATACTTAACGCTGTTTATGCTGAGGTTAGTATAAGATTCTCTAGCTTTTACACATCGACGTCATTCATCGCGTGGCATATATGAATCCTATACGCTAGTTATTCTAAAAATTCTAAGCATCCAGTTTGTGTTAAAAATTCTTGAAATCATCTCTCTCTCTCTCTCTCTTTTTTGTCGATTGTTAGCCAGATTAGCAGTATGGGTGCGCTGCTCCACTTTTGGTATGGATTGGGTATGGAGTCCGACTTCCTCAGTACGCACATGCCATAGGTACCCGTTTATAGGGTAGGCAACCATTTATACAAGGAAAGGACAAAGATAGGAGAGAGAGAAAGTACATCCATGCCCGAACCGGGATTCGAACCCAGACCTCCCTATCCGCAGTCAGACACGCTGACCACTAGACAGAGTATGCGGCAAATCATCTCTTAAATTATGTTGATTATCATTTTGTTAATATTTTGAGAATAAGCATCACCTAAAATTTTTAATTAGACATTTTTAGCAAAAATTTAAAGGATTCAAGAAAATAATTCGTTATTATATTTACTTATAAAATTTTGAAAATCGCTAAGATTTTTTATTTAAATCTATATTGTATCTTAAAAAAAGCACATTTCTTCTAACTATAATATACTAGTTAATTTTATACCAATTAAAAACTAAATATATTAAGAGGCAAACTGAGTTTAAAGTTGTAGATATTATTTTCGACTTGAAGAATTTACGAAGAAAAGCTGAATTTATCTGAAATCTTGCTAAGATATGGTTCAGATTTTAAGTCATTTGAGATATGTTCCATCTTTAATTATACTTTTTTTCCATTTGGAATAGCTATAGATTCGCCCTCTTGTACGCAATATTCTTTGGAGAACTAAATTCTGTATTTCGGAGGATTAGGAAGCAATTTTTAGATCCCAGTAGTTTTTTTCTTGTGCTAGAAGAGGCGGGAGAGGACATTTATCATTTCCGTCACATCCACATAGTTAAATTTATCTTTCAGGGAGTGGTGGAGAAATAAAGCGGCAGAGACCTTATCGTTCTCTTCTTTAGGAGGCTCACCTGACTGAAATGATGCAATTCAACGAAATCCTTTTTTCATGTCTTTTTTTCCTTTGGTGACTGTCCAAATAGCTGGAACATTTTATTTGAATTAATTGTCGTTTGGCTTCTCAGGAAAATGAAAAAAAGAAAACGATATATATATATATATATTTTATTCTACAGGTGCAACTGTCAACGATTATAATACTTCTATTTTTGTTATTGCTCCCTCAGCAACGCTGTATCGAAAAACCCATGGATTTCTTTGCTTAACAAGTTACGTTTGGTTTATAGAAATTCTCCGTAGTCAAATAAATTTCTAATTTTTAATGATTTCCTTTATCCAGTAAATGATGATTTTTGTCTCATTTTATTTTATGCAATATTTTCTTTACAAATTAAATTCAGACATTTAGATTTCTTATTTATTTAAAAATTTACGTGAATAATTATATATATAAGCATCGAAGGGAACTAGTTCCTTTTTTTGTGCAATTCTGAAATTAATAATTCTGTAACTTCTATGTAAACTTTTCTTAATGGTCTTGGTTTCTATTTATTTTTCTCGGCAACATTTAATTTGTGGTTAAAAGAACAATTAAAATAAAAATGCTGTACTTTAAAATTAAACAAAGGTCTTGAATTTTTTATGAAAATGAAATGTTTTTTTATATATATATATTCAGTTAAGCATTTTAGAGGTTTACTCTTTTATTTTCACAGCTCAATCTTTAGAAAGAAATGTCTTTATAAAATTTGTTCTGCTCTTCAGTGGATAGTTTAAATAATTTTCTAGCAAATCTTCCACTGAATTTTACGCTTATAATTTTATGGATTACGTTTTTAAAAAACATAACACAGAAGCATAAATTCGAGATTTAATTATAGTATTGCAACACTGGCATCCAGTCCTTCATTACAAAGTTGTTGCAGATATTGCTTTCCATTGTATTAAGTTGGCATGTATGTCTAAATTATTTGGAAGGACACTTATTTCATTATGGTTCTTTTAAAAGTTCCCTAGTATACTTTCCTTTGTTTTTTTGTTTTCACATAGGTTCTTTTAATCAATATATGTAGTTTCTATCATTTAGTTAGCAAGTTAGGTATAGAACTTTAATAAAATTGTTATATAAATTATGCCTCTCGTTGGGTTATCACATAGAAAACGGAATTAAATTTATTATAAAGTGGATGTACATAATTCACAGGAAACTAAGATAGATACTATTACAGTTTTGTAAATTATGTTGTTGTATAATGCTTGGCTTCTAGGATTTTCAAATAGTTTAATTAATTTTGTATACGAATTATTAAATTTTCATATAATGTTAAGAGTGAATAGTATATTCTTATCTAATTAATTTGTAGAGTGTGTGTATATGTATGAGGGATTAATTCACGAAATACTCATTCCCAATTCTAATTGACCGAATCAACTAATGCAAGATAAATTTTCTTTATATTAAAAACATGCGCATCAAGTTGGTAAAAGATTAAATCGTTATGTGGACATCTTTTTGTGTTATTTAAAATCACTATAATTTAATACTCTCTCTCATTTCTACTTTAAAGGGTGAGTATTTATATTATCTAAAACACCTAAATTTGTTCCTGGGATACTTAAAATTTTTTAGAGTAATGTAGTATATTCAAAGAGGTCCTAAAAATTAAACCTTATCAGCATATCAAACGAATGCTAAAGGCAAACTAATCGCTAGCACAATTTCTTTGAGGGGTTTTCTGGCATATATGACTAATTTAATTATTAAATCCGCAATTAAATATAAAGGATTCAATTTATGAGTATTAATGGACATTAGATGGGATCACACACAAACAACCTTAAAACTACATAAATGTTTCTCTAAGTGCTCGTAAGGACTAAACAATAATAGTATGCTTCTTCAAAACTCAGTGTCCATAGTTCTTTTAGACGGTTTAATGAAATATTCTAAAGGAAAAGTGTTAATTTTAAGTATTTTTGAGAAATCTAAGAAAGAAAGAAAGGCTTTGTAGTACCTGATATGATGATATTCGCGATTTAATGATTTATCTATCTAGTCTGATAGAAATATTGATATGTAATGTGATATAGACAATAAAAAGAAGTAGTATCACACTCAGAAATCAAAGAATAAGAAAAGAACCGTAATAAATAAGTTTGCGAAATAACTGACAAAAGATTTTTCACAATTAATCAAATTCTTTAACCAAAAGGAAGAATTACTTATTAAATGTTAATGAAAATAACAATAATTGACCATACTGTCATGAATGTAAAATTAGGAAAATTTAGAAAATAAACTATCCAAACAAAATTCAAATATGATAAACAGATTTCCTTTATTCTAAAGATATAAGTTTGTATATTTTTCTGACGCTCGCGCTATTTATGCGTAAAAAATATTTGCTTGCTTTATAATAAACTTTCCTAGGTAAAAATTACTAAGAGAAATTTCATTTTTTTCATCAATAATGATAAAAGTGAAGCAGATATATGTATTGAATTTTCTTATATGTGCTTGCATCCAATGAAATTTCTTTTTTGGTTATTTGTCGTGAGTATTCACAATACTTAATCATTGATTCTTGTAATAAATTCCACTTTTTCAAGTATATTGTCTAATTTTATCGAAAAATATTGGGTTATTAATACAAAAACTTCTCTAATTTTTTTCTCGTTTTGGTAAAAAAATGACTATATTTATCTCAAAGAATATTAGATTATTCAGTGTGAAAAATGAAATTTTACGCAAATTTAGTCTCAGTCTGTCCGATTTTTAATTCTTTTGTTTAATTCAATTTTTTAAAAAATAATTATTTTTTTGTTTTTACGAATAACCATTTGTTGATTATTTGTTACCATGTAGCTAATATAATAATAATATATAGTAAAATAATAATAAGTTAGCTAACTGCATCTTTTGGATTTAATGCTCAAAAACTGAGAGGTGACAGTACGATCGTATTCATGAAGTAAAGGGCTTTTTTGTGTATATGGTAATCATTGACACTATAGTGCTAGATGTTTGTTGAAAAATTGCGTGGGCGTAAACCTTTGGTTAAATGCGGTTTTTTTATTGTGTTGCTCTGGACACCGTACGTCAAATTTATTGGGTTTTCTGGTTCGAGCCACATTTCAACAGTTACTTTATACTTTCCACTTCCGAATAGAATATATTTGCACTGTTTGCAGGGAAACCATTATTTTATACGTCTAAGGTAAATTTTAAAAAAATCGCATAGTCAAAAAAAAAAAAAAAAATTATGGGAAACAGTTTTGATTGTAAAATACCAACATTATTGGAAAACTTTTTTCATTTAAAATATCTTAATTAAAAATAAATTTTTTATGGAATTTGTTAGCTTGTTTGGATATTCGGAACTTGGTTAATTGGTTTGTCATTCTACGATTACTTTTGCACACGAAGGCGAATTTTTGATCAGGAACTATAATTGAAAGAGGATTCCATATCACTGCATATATGCACACTTGAAATGGTAAAAGAACTCTAGGCTATTCCCATTTCAGATCGATTAGGAATCGGATAGCGCTGTGGCAATTTATGCAACAATGGTCAAAGTATTTTTGTGAAAGTGATCCTCATAAAAGCTGTTTCTAAAACTTCTATATGAGTGAAACTGTTTGAATTTAAGAAAGAAACTATAAAAAAGACTGGTGTGCTTAAGTAAATATTTTGAAGATAAGATGTAGAAATGAATCAAGAATGAAAAAATTTTTTTATATGAGTTTCAGTATAAATTTGTTTTTTTAAATATTTTATATTAGTGCAAGTTGTAATAAATTTAATACAATTTTATTTTTATAATTATATTCGGCTACTTACAAATAGATTATTTTCTAAATTTGTTTTAATGACTTAATTACAAATGTTGATTTTTATATACGTAAAAATGCTTAAGTGTTTATCTGATAATATATAATTATCTCACATATTTTCTGCATCGAGACAGTTGTGTTTTTACCAATTTTTATTCGAATGTTATTTAGTTAATGATTATATTTTGGATATATCCGTGTAAATCATTGTTATTTTTAATGTGAATGTATGCGCATAATTTACGATTTTTTTCCTATTGTTTTTAAGGAATTTTCTTATCCCGTATTATATTTTTATGGTTGTGAATGATGTATTCGAGATGATTATAAATATCTATCGTTTATTATGTTGTTTCTTTGCACGCAATGAAAACTTTCTGCTTGTTTTAATTATATTTTCTGGTGTTAGATATTTGTTTTCTTATCGCTTATTGAACATTGCTTTGTGCATTTGTAACAATCTTTAGTCAAATAAAAACTCTTGCTGACGAAATTTCTGAAGATTTTGAAAATATTGTTTTATGTTGTGTAATATAATGTATAATACTCAAAAAAGCATGTTGATGCATTGTTCTTTTAACACTACATAAATCCAATTTTTCCATGAGTTGTGATTTTATATTCCTACTAACAAAAATAAAATCATAATTCTAATTGCAGTTTTGACCAGTAATAGATATAAATCTATTTCTCAAAAAGAAATTTGATCGATTTATTAAGATCATCTCATAGTTTTAAATATATAGCTTTAAGTTGATAGTGAAATTCTGAAGTACATTTTTCATTTGTATGTAGTAGAGTTGGCAACGGAATGGTCCTATTTTTGTGTGTATTATTTGATGTGTGTTACTATTCGATGTGGTCTTCTGATCAATAGATCATACATTCGACTCCCACGTCTAGCATTGATGCTTTAATTCTTCAAAATACGAAATTGATGTTTGTAATTTTAGTTCTAGTCAATTTTAATGTCGTTAAGCAAAAGATTAGCTCAAAGTAAGAAGCGAACTAGTGTTGCTCTTTTATTGTGACTTTTGAGAATAAATTTATCTAAAATACAAAAAAGGGAACAATATCATTTTAATATATTTTGAAATCTTCTTGACCTGTTATTACAAACTCTGATTTTGATTTCTTAAAAATTTTAATTTAACATTCAAATTTGTTTTAAGGAATATAATTTCGAATATAGGTATTAAAAAAGCATGATTATAAATAAGCCTGGCGTATTACAGCATTAAAATTGTAGAAAATAATACTAATTTTTAAAAGTTTCGATCTTACGTCGTTTTGAATTTCCAGTGTCTTCGTGTTTCATTAAGAATTTCCTATTTCACCCATGAAAATCGAATTTTCGTGTAGATCCATTCCGGTACTATGGCTTCTGGAGGGAATGTACCTAGTATCAAAAGATGGATCTCCTGCTTTCGTAATGAATGATTCTGTAAATGATAACCATAGCGTACATTTACCTCATCGCCACGATCCGATTCTATAAATAAGCTTTATCTGCACTTGGGGCTCTCCCTCCATCTGACAATACCTTCTTGATTCCCGAAGTATCTCGAGATCTGGGGCCTTTCCAAACTGAAGCTGATATCTTTCCTGGAAAGAATCTCCCGACTTCTTGTCTGAGAACATCAGAGGTTGCCTCGTGTAACTTCACAGGAGAGTGAGTTAACCTCACACGGTTACCCTCAGGAATGCCTAGTTCAGGTGAATGGGTTGCTTTAACGGAAAAGTTGCACAATCTGCTTCAAGATGTTGGAGCAGTGATGGATGATAGAAAGTTCCCTTGTATTAAAGTTGCTCTTGAATTTTGTTTTTCTCTATCATTCAAGAAGTCCTTATAAAACTGTTCTCAATTGTAAATTATTCACTAAGTGATGGATATTCTTACATGAAAGATGTAATTAAAAATTGAAACATGATTTATCAACGGATACAAATGATAAATTTTATGATATCAATGTAAAACATAACTTAATTTCGTTGAAGTTTAACTGTTGGCGTGCATTGTTATCTAGTCTTTACAATTGAAAAAACTATCAAAGGAAAATTTGTAATAGCGTAAAAATATATAAGTTCAGTTGTCCTTTAAAAAGCAGAATATAATTTTAAAGAAAGAATTACGATAATATTGATTAATCTGCTATTGCTCTGCAAATGAGAATTTAAATACAACAGTTTCTGCGTTTAGCTTTTTTCTCTTTATTTATTTTACAACTCTTTATTATTTCGATACATACGAATAATTTATTAAATTTATATATACACATTATATGCGTGCAAATAATTTATTCAAGCAATTTTTTCAGAAAATACTTCATTATTTGTTAATATGAAGCACCAAAAATAATCATTGGGAAAGTGCTTATTCCTGTGATTATTTTCTATTTAAAGTGAAGAAAACTTATTCGTTAATCATTTTTATGGAAATTATTTCAATAAACTCTTTCAGCCTTAAAAAATTAAATAAGATTTCATTGTTCTTTATCTGTAATTTTAATTATTATATTATTAATTATTAACTATATAGATTATTGGCATGCAATGCGTATATAGCTCTAACATAAACTCACATTATAGGCATTACATTAGTTTAAAAGTCATTTTTCTATTATTTTTATAAGGTTAGTATATAATGCATTTAATATTTTATTCTCATGATTTAGATTTTAGAAAATAGTTTGGTGATTCACATATATCTAAGTAAAAGTTTCCGCTGTAGTAAATAACGATTTATTCAAAATAAATTATTATAAAATGTATTACATTTTTATTACTTAATTGCTCAAAAGTAGAGACTCTATAATAACAATTGATAAACTAAACTCTCACATCTGCTAATAAAATATTAAAATTGGAGATAAGTCATTTTCTCGAAATTAGGATTTTTAGAAAAATATATTAAATAATTTATGCGAAGAAAATGCTTCAACTCTAAAACATTTAAATGAAATTTACTTACTATTTAAAATGAATTCTATTTGAGAATATAAAGTAATTTTTTTTTCAATCGGCTTTCAGTTTTTCATAGTGTATGTTTCGGTATTAAAATCCAATTTCCTAATCTAATACTTCCTGAATCCTACATAAGTCAATCTCAGACAAATATTTTGTGAAACAAGTCTACATGAATAGCCAAACCTTAACATGGTGACGTGCTTACATGCGGTGACATTGAAAAATTAAACGATTTGGAAAAAAATGTCAAAATTTAGCAACTCTATCTTTACGTCACTGAATCACCAGAAAGCTGTCTTCTTCGACACCATTATTACTATGCTTTAAAACAGCATGGTCATGGTTCAAAACCAATAGCTTGTTTTGGTACTTCTTTATGTCTGTCCCTTCTTTCTCAGGCTTTGTTGATTTTAAACTACCGAGTGTAAGACGTTAATAGAGAAATATTTATTTCTTAAAACTGCTGTTAGCTTGACTTTGAGTGTTATTATTTTAAAATGTTTATTTCTTCTTGGTCCGTAATTTAATTTCAATATCCAAGAGAAAATACGAACTATTAATGAAACAACTATAAATTCAAAAGCCACACAATAGTGTTACATAATTATCTAGAATTAAGTGCTCCTAATTATTTTTTTATTTTATGTATAAAAAAAAAAGCTTTTTTTTTTTTTTTTTTTTTTTTTTTTTTTTTTGAAACTATTTATAATAAAACCGAAGTATTTCAATTTATTTACTGTGTTTTAAATCTCCACTGTTTGTTCTTATAAACAATAAAAAAATTTTTTTATTTATTATATTTTTAAATTTCGGATTCGCATAAAAATAAAAATCCATTATTCTCCCAAATAAATCCATAATCAATCTTTTTTGTAATTATTTTTTATTTCTTTTTTAATTATTATTATTTTTTTTTTGTTATTTTTATATTAGAAAAATTGGATATGGCACGCATGATTTTTTCACCCCAGTTTGTAACATTCTTTCCAAAATCGTTGGTCATCTTCGGCCTAAATCTTTCATTTTTTCTATTAACAGTTAATGTAAGAATGAACTAAGATTGACTGGATTTTTAGTAAAAATAGTTTTTATTTTTTTATATTTATTACTATTGCATGATTCCAGTTTAAATTTACTAATTATATTAAAATATGAGGCTCAATAAACCGAAACACTTACCATAAACTACATTCTTGGAGAAATGTGGCAACACAGACGTATCGATACTGCCTTCTTCCAGTTTGTAAAAGTGCATAATAAAAACAAATTATGCGCTTTTACAAAAAAAATTTTTTATGTCCACAAAAGTGTTTTTTCATTGTTATTAAATTAAATCTAGGACAAATTATGTTCATCCAGCATTGGAATTGGAGCCAAGCAAAAGAAAAAGAGTTATGGTTAGATTCTTAGTTGCTGAAACATTCGAAATTCATCGTCCTATGTTTGCTATGTATGGTGAATTCTGTAAGAATTGCGACACTCTTTGTTGTAAAAACACATCTTGGAATTCTATTGGAAGAAATATTCTTTTTGTAAGATGATGTATAACCACCGCTATACTGCTAATTTGGTAAAGGATGTGCTTCACAGATTTGGCTGGGAAATTTCTAACTATCCTCCTCTTTCCTATATTTTTTCCTTTATGATTTTTACATTTTTGTGACCAGAAGAAAGACATACTTGGAGAATGATTTCTTTCGAACAAGAAAATGCAATAGTGTTGTGGATTCATCCACGCCCTTTGTCATCCTACATGACTGAAATTGTTCTTTTCTTCAACCTTAAGAATAAATACATTAAATTACTTGTGAATAAACTAAGTCTATCGTCACTTCGTAGCGGGGATTCGGTTTTCAATTAAATACTCCTTGTATACTGATATTAAATTTGCATGTGAAAGAGCTATACGTATAATTATGAACACGAATTTGTAAAGGATAAAATTTCTACCACAATGTTTCTAGCTTACAAATGCAAAATTGCAAAATTTATCACTTGAATTAAATCTAGAACTTAATTTACTTTTTCTTGTGATCTCACATCATCTATATAGCATTTGACAATATTATGTTAATATTATTTTATATACTATTAACAATGAGAGACGTGTACAGTATGGATTTGGAGAAAAAGTTATGTTGCAACAAATACACTCGTGTTTCACATAGTCAACACTTATTTCATTCTAACAAAATTAAAAGTAAACTAATAAACTATACATGTGTTAGCTTTTACTCAAGATGAATCATTTAATGCATGTTGATTAAAATATTATTGAAACAGTTGTTGTGCCATCGTAACTATTAAATAAAATATCCAAGGCACCACAAGTCAAAATGGTTTGGCAAAGTAATATGAATTATTGGAATGCTATTATAACATTTAAGAATTCATAGAAATTAATGTGTGAAACGATCGAAAATTGCTTTAGTCCTGTGAATGAATCATCCATTTAAATAAAATAAAATTAACGAAATGTTTTTAAGCTAGAATTATAGTACACGCTACTGGTGCTATTGTACACTCTACGGTTAGATTTGTTGGATAAATGAGTCTGTTCTATGTTTAATATAAATTAGAAATGCGCTGCTGTTTTATTATTTCTTTTATGATTTATTGCCTTAAACGATAACATTTTATTCTGCTTATAATATTTATACAAGCAAGCAATATAGATTGCTTGAATCTATATTGCTTGCTTGTGTCATTGCATTTTAGAATCGATAAATATTTTTTATGAAACGCATTCTTAAAATATTGGAGGCAGTATTTAAATGATTCCTAAAATGTTTAGAACTCATATATTAAAAGAAAATACAAAATTCCCTATCTGTGTAGAAACTGTAAAAGAAAAGTTATATAAAAATGACTTAGTAAGATAAGAAAATTTTTTTTTTAAATTTGTAACTGTCCTTGATAATAATTGCCATCAAAAGAAGTGGACCAAACTTATTGAGTGCTCGAAGTCGTTTAGTGTCAAGCATTTGAAATACTTGATATTAAATTTAAACGACTTCAAATACAAAAGGATTATGTGATCTATGTCTTTATAAATCTTGTATATGTTATGGAAAAGAATTGACGCGTCATTCTTTGGCATACAATTTCATATTTTGAGCTATTTTACTGAACATGTAAATTGTTCTTCTAGAAAATGTTTTCTGTGGATTCTGTAGATGATTTTGCAAAGTGTCGTAGAGTTATGATTACTGTGTTGAACATTGAATGTACGACGATTACAATTCAATGTGCAATTGCTAGCTATGTGAATAAGTACTTCTGCATCGAATTTATAATCACTATTATGTGTATATAAAGGGGAACATTAAATTTCAATAAAAACAGACATTTCTTGATGTTTCATGTGTTTTTTTATCCTTAAGAATAAATTGTCATTCCCAAGAATGATTTTCTTAAAAACACATGCTCATACTTTCTAAGAATACTTGATCAACTTGAATACAACTTGATCTTGTAAAACGTTTTAAGTTTTGAAATCTACAAAGTTACAGTAATTTAAAAAAAAGTTTAAAATCGTTTTTACGAAAAAGTGTTTATATTTAAGCTTTTTATAAAATTATTGATATATTTTAAAGACATTTCAAAAACTTTTCTCATGAAATTTTCTTCATTATTTGCACATCTTCTTTTTCTAATGTTTTGTTGTATTGTAAAATAAAAACTTTCTTTTTACTTCTTAGGTCGAGATTATATCTGGGGAACTGGAAAAGTTGGTGTAAAATGTGAAGGTGCGTATTGTGTTATTCCTTTTCGTTTTAGAGTTAAGCGCCCGATAACTCTCTCTCTATTCTTTTGAATAAAGAAATATTAGAAAATGTTTTTATTTGCAGCGCTATTTATTTTGATTGGGATTTTATGGAAGGAAATAATTCTTGCTTCCGATTTATCAAAAAGAATTTTCTAATTTATATTTGCTCTTAAATAAAAAAAATATGTATTATTAAAATTCTTTGGAAATTTTCTGTTGAATGTGAAATGTGAAAGTTCAAATTATTGTACCTTTAGAACTATTTAAATTCTTTATTTTAAGATGAATTGATTTAACCCTCAATTAGCATATTCGTTAAAAATATAGTTATGTTTTTTAAGTTCTATTCACTAACCATTTTACGACAAATTTGGAACTAATCCTTGTACCTATATGTACAGCAAATAAACTTGATGTGCCTATATATGTAATACAAATAGATATAATAAAGACATTTATTTTTAGTAAAATTCATTTAATTCTTTCGGTGTTTAGAAATAAGCGTGCAATGATTTGCATATTTTTCTGATGTATTAGGGGATATTTCTCTTAAAATATTTGATATGTTTAACATAAAATTATTTCATGTACTTTTCAAATTATCATTCGAATCAAATTTTTGTAATAGCAACAACTTTGTGGTATTTAAAATGCTGTTAGTGTTTGCAAGATACACGAACTTGGTTCTTTAATCAAACATTTCGTTTTCAGCTTAACTCTTTAATTAGAATTTTGCTTTTTTTTTTTTTTTTTTTTTTTCCCCCAAATTTGGATTCGTTTACTTTTTAATAAAAATGTATAATATCTACTTATAATGCTGTGATGCCGTAGCCGAAGTTCTATTTCGGAAAATTTTAATAACCGGTAGGAAAGTACAATCTTAATATAAATAAGTTTACGATACGATCATTTATGGAAATATCAAATAAAATTCCATAAAAACATTTTTCACATTATTTTTATACAATTGGGTTCTATAATCTTCCGGTATTTTGATATAGTTCAAGAATTTCAACTCTTCTTTTATGTACCAAATCAATTTATTTTAAACTGATAAATTATTAGAATCTCTAGCTTAAATTAAACATAAACTAGGAAACGCGCGCGCGCATAATTTCAGGGATGGTCGCATCAAGTTAGAATGATAGGGATATCAATAGAGCAAAATTACGATAATGTAATATGAAACTCTAGTTGCGTCATTATTTACGCTCAGAGATCTTAAAAATTCAGTCTTAAAATTTGATATTTATAAGTTTTTCCAAAGTCATTTGATTCTTTTCGCGAATTTTTCCACTACAGTGAAGAAAAATTGTGGTATAAATCAACAGTTTTAAAATAATGTTTATTTTTCGTTGACAATAATTTTTTGTCAATTAATCAACTTTCAGTCATTTTTTTGTGAAATTCTTTTTTCATTCCATAATAATTATATTATTAACAACAATTTTAAGTTCTAGATTTTTCCAAAATTTATAAATATTTCTATTTGAAATACTTGTATTATGCAACTTAATACTGTCAAATCTTTCACATTTAATTTTCTTTTTAAGATTCGAATTTAAGAAAATATCGATTAGTTTATATTTACATAATTTCTTCATTGTAAACTTGCATATATTCCGGCATTTATTTTTAATTTTTATAACTTTGGTAACTGAATGTTCACTGTTAGAATCTTCTGTTAATTCAGGGTTCGATATCAGATTCGGGTTCAAATGTTTGATTCTGCATCCACTTTTTTAAGTGTAGGCCTTAACCGATTATCTTTCTTATGCAGAAAAAATAACTGAATAGTTGGAGATATACAAACGAAACATTTTTTAACGAAAAATGTTCATTGAAAATAGTTTACACTTACTTAAAGTTATGTACTTGATAAAATAAAGGTTTTCTGATAGCGTCTGTGAGAATGAATATCGAATGATAATGAGTAGATTTTAAACAAAAGCCTTCAGTTAATTGATATTTTTGTTATAGATTAATAAAATTCGCATTTCAGATTACGGCGGAAGATGTTTTTAAAATTTTGTGATGGAAATTTTTGGATTTTAATTTATATTTAAATTATTTATGAAAAATGCATCACTTCCATACTTTTATGATGTACTTTTTTTGCTTTTTTTATGCTGTGACAGACATTAAATCAGCGATTGTCTGTAGTATATTAAATGTGTGCCAAGGACAGGAAGGTAATTCTTGTGCAAAAGGCTTTTCTGATTAAGTCATTCTTTCAGTAAGGAAGTGCGGATTTCCGGTTGATAACGCGCATGGGCATATGCAAATCTGAATTTATTTTAGACCAGCTAACTTTAGTTGGTGTAACATTGAACTTCGGGTGAAAAATCTATTTTCTCTTTAATGTTAAAATTAATTAAGTATGGTGAGAAAAAATAAAATATAATAAAATTTTTCATTTAAAATAATTTCCATTCATAATAAAAATTTTCATTCAAATCGTAAAAAGAAATCGAATTCCGTTTATTTCCTTAATTATTTTAATCTTTTTAAGAGAGTGATGGGAAAATATTTTAGTTATTAAATTTTATTACTGAAATGTTCTATTAATTTAAAAGGAATAAAACGGAAAAGAAATATGAAAGTACATTTTAAAAAAATGTCTTCCAATCTCTTAAAATAATATTAAATATTTTGAACAACTCATAAATTGCGTATTTTTTTAATAAAAAATTAACGTGGTAGACAAAAATATTGAATAAAATATTACAGTAACCATTACATTTAAATCTTGATTTTTATGTACTATTGCTGGAAACAAATTGGGCCACTCTCTATATCGAGAAAAATACTGAGTTCGATACTAAAGTCAAATCAGCCGTGGTAAGTGAACTTATGTGTATTAAAAATTCATCGTGGACCTAATATTCAATTTTTTGGTCGTGGAAATAATGCAAAGACATTAACTGAGTTATTATTAATGAGCTTTTCATTTTAATAGTTTTCCAGCCGCTTGTCGTTATTTTACCAAAAATCCTATTTGTGAAGCATTGTTTCGAATGCAAATAGAAGTATCTCTGCCTATCGCCAATACTCTATTGTGCAATCTCTCTCTCTCTCTCTCTCTATATATATATATATATATATATATATATATATGATGCGATTATACAAATAATCCCAATTTATTTTCATTTATTTATGATAGAGAAACATAATTGTTTCCAAAATAGTTTTATTGCTTAAAAAAGAAATTTTGTGGTTAATTTTGAAAGAGTTATTTTTGTTGAGAAAGATAATACAGTAATCGACAATAAGCCTCTGAATTCAAAATGTATTGTTCCCGTCTATAAGAAAATTTGCAATAAATTAGCTCAATATATAATAGACATTCTTATGCAAACAATCACCACATAATAATTTGAATAAAAGACAATTTTAAAAAATAATTGCATATTCAAAGTGCGCAAAAATAATTAATATGTTTCATTACAATTTTAGTATAATTAGCATATTGGATTGAAATGAAATGATTGAAAAAAGGAGTGGTAATCTTATTTTTTTCACACAAATTAGTCTATGGCTATCTGTTCTTGGCTTGTATATATATATATATATATATATATATATATATATATATATATATATATATATATATATATATATAATTTTTTTACAAATATTTTGACCATATTTAATGTTAATCAAAAGTAGTGAGGGAGAAAACTTGGAAAATAACAGAATATTTTTATAGATGGACATGAAAGAAATACAGTCCTAATTTTTCCTTGTCAGCTATGGTAGAAGCTTTTAAGTTTCTAATCATTAGTTTACCTGCTGACATTCATTAGTAATTTAGCCACGAAGATATAAGGTGTCATTTGGATTCTGTAAATAAATTTGGAATTTGTAAATGAATCAATCCATTTGAGTGTAAATAAATTTTAAATAACCTGGTATAAATTAGTTTAAATCTTAATAATATATTAATGCGTAATTTACCCCACATAGGTATTTTGAAAATTAGATTTCTAGATCGATTTTTCCGAAATGTATTTTTCAAAATAAAGTTAGTTTGACACGTAAGAAATTTTTTTTTAAATATTCCATTCCTTCAGAGATGCAGAACATTTATCCGCCTCAATTAATCAAAAAGCGTGGGAAGACAAGTAGAATCGAAACTTTTATATTTCTTTTTCGAGAAGAAATAACGGCAGCTGGATAATTTAGCTTGATGGTGATATTCTTGCAGATAGCACACTCATGTGTCACTGCAAACCAGAAAAATATGAAACGCAGAATCGGTGCTTATTTTATACGTGCAACGTATAAAATATGTTTCTTGAAAATGCATTATAAAATTAAAAAGCTGTTTTTATGAAACTTAATAATTTTTCACTTTTCGAACTCATGCAAATTTTGAAAAATCTGTAGCAAATTTTAAACATGTAAATATTGTAAAATATTTTGTATGTAACCCATCAATTATAAATATTTTTTAAGGAATCTAAAAAATATAACATAAATTGGTTGATTTGTACAGTTGATGCACTACTTGAAAATCAATCGTTATATTCCACAAATTTTGTAGCTATTCAGTTAATGCTCAACTTCTGTTTAACAGTTTTTTAATTTGATTCCTTCTACAAATGTGAATGTTTTATAGAGTCCTATTTTATTATACAATTATTTCAAGCTTAATCGTCTTGCAGAACTTTTCCTTTCATCATACCTAACCGCTTGCAATCTGCCTCTGTAAACATTATTTGGACCTTTTAAAATGTACAATTTATGATGACGTTCACACACGACAAATTTCATGTACCCAAAATATGACTAATAATTATTCTTTTTCTTGTATCGAGACGTGATCTATTTCATGAGTTGAACTTTTATTTTTATCTGGGACATTTTATCTGTACTTAATATGATTCGATCACATATTAATCAAAATGTTGACATTACACATTTTCAGCATTCTCTGCTTTGTTGGCTTATTCTGAATGGGTTATGCGAAATTTGTCGTTTCTGGTTCTAAACCCCTCCTAGTGATATCTTTCTAATCATTTCTTTTTTCGAAATTCATTGAAGGCATCTGGTGTTATAATCGTTTAATTAGGTGTGAGGCTGTTTGTAGGAAAATATAATTCTATCTTTGTATGTGAAGTTTGATTGTGAGCTAAAATGTGAGAATTATTTAATTAAACTGAAAAATTGTAATTCCGTTAGTCAACCTCAAATGCCATATTATATTTAGTACCTAGTACAACAAATGTTTAAAGAGTTCCACCTGCAAATAAGGAAAGTTTCTATTGGCCTGAAACGAAGAATATATTTCTTAAATGTATAACATTCATTTTGTAATCTCATTCCACTTGTTATCTTTGTAGATGTTATTTTTTATCAAATTATGATACATATTTTCTTTTTCACCACTAATATCTTAATAACGAATTTAGTAATTTCAAAAAATAATTTTATTAAATACAAAATGGAATTATTGATTTCTTACTTATACATTTACTGAAGGAAATTACGTATTTCATTGTCCGTTAATCAGTATCTACGCATATTATACGAATATATGTTTTATATAGTTTCTTGATTTTTAGTTGTAGTGGCTTTCCAAATATCGATGACACGTGCCATTGACAAGGTGTGATATTGCGTGCTTCTTTCCTTTCAGAAGTTCTTTACTCTCATCAACAGAAACTATAATGGGTCGTTCGAAATTCAGAGACCCGCCTTAATAGTGTCATAGCGTGCAACAAATGTTCTCACATTATTAAACAATCAATGCTTAGAAAAGGAAGGGCATTCACACTGTTATCAAAATGTCAATCGCAGAAAGAAATGAACTGAAAAATCTTTGTTTCCCCTATGAGTGCTTCATCTGCTTTCCCTTGGGCAAATGAGTGATATAAAGCCATTCTGGAGAAAATTTTACCACTTTCATGGAAGTATTAGAACAGTTATAAATGATAGTAATAATACGAATCACAAAATTAGATTTTCATCTTTATTTGTGTTTATTACATATGACTTAAATTATCATGTTAATCATCTAATGAACATAATTATGGAAAGTTATGTTCATAATAAATATTTTATCACTTAATTTAAGCAAAACACATTCAAGGAAAGGAAATGGATTCCTGTGGGATTATATATTAATTATCATTTTTCATTTTATCGATGCTTTTTGATTTAAATCCTTGTGGATAGGCATGAATGTTAATCGTTATTGTTCTTCTCATCGTTGCTTAAAAATTATTTTCAGATGCTTAGTTCATGTCACAAATCTTGTATTGAGAGAAAGCTTAGTGAGAAGTAGTTTATACACGCACAAATTACTATTTCTCTTATATTTAATTAAAAATTATACATTTGTAGTCGATATGCTTATTCAAATTACATGTCTATATAGAAATTCGTTTCGCTTAGTGATTTAATGTTCAGGATTATAGTTTTACATCGATTTATCAGTTTTTAGCTTTGAAATCTTTTCAATTATCTCGTAAAATGAAACTGTTATCGTAAAAATTCATTAAAATTTGTAGATAGTAGGCTAAAGATATCAATACTAATGTGTGTGTTTGCGTGTGTTTAGTCAGTTATTGATGCTAACATATAATCTTAAATATTTTCCTCCACAAACTTTTTACTGATTCTTTTACTGTTGCAGCCATCTTTTTGATACAGAGGTTTAATGTTTTTTAGTCCGGCTTGTATGAAGTTCTTTTGCCATAGGAATACTTATTTCAAACACAATGTCATGTAAAATAATATGGTGTTTAATAACATAAGCTTTTTATTATTTAATGTTTTAAATCGTAAGCTACATATTTAGTAATACAAAAATATAGTCTAGTAAATTATGAAGCTTAAAGACATCATTATATTTTCCTCAACCAGGCGATATAGTAGTAGTAGCTCAATAAACTGTCTAATATTCTTTTATTACAATTGCAAGTTTATTAACTATTTTTTTAAGAGTGAAATTGTTATCTTTCTTTTCGAGCTGTTTTTAATGTAAATAGGTAAACATATCGGAAATTCTTGTAAAAGTTCGATTAAACACGCTTAAATTGTAGACAGTTGAGTTGATTTGATTCAACAGGAAATTGCCTGCTAAATATTGAATTTTTGGCAAAAAAATCAAGGACCTAAAGAATATCATTGATGTACCTATTCACATCATATAAACATCATATGTAATCAGGCTCTGGGAATTGTCTAAAAAATTTTCATTGCGCTGTTTTTGTCAAGTATGGTTCTCTTGTCTACAAAAACATCAGCATGATTGAAGCGTTCCGGATCATTTTCCCTCAGCAAAATCTTAGTAGTTCCTGAATAAAATCAAATTGCTATACTCAAAATTAAAAATTAATTTAACATTCTTGAGATTATCAGACAAAAAACACTTCTCCCGTAAATTTCTTTTATGTATTAATGATGTAAATCGTATTGAATGTTGCGAATGCAAGCCAACTTCTGCTTAATCATCTATAAATATTATCTCTGTACATCGCATTTTGAGAGAAAATTAATCTGAGAAGATCATCGCATTTATTTTTTTTTTCATGGTTTGCTACCTTTTCAAAATAAGTACGTCTTTTATTGCGTTGTATGCAAAGAAATTCAAACATCTTGATATTGAAAACAGAAGAGCATTTCGTCTTAAAACATGTACCATTTGTACATGTTTCTTCCATTGTTAAATTCACGATCACAAACATCTAAGTTTACAATGTAAGCTAACTGCAGTAATGTATGTTTCAGAATTTCTACTATGCTGCTATAATTGACTTCGAGTGTTTTTTAAGGACGTTGTGATGACTGGATATGGCAGTAGTAGGCTTTATCAGTACCATGAGTGGAATATTCCTATTTTCACCTGTAGTTATGCGAAAAACAGTTAAAATCACTCTTATCGCTCATTCGTTCTCTCCTATACCCATCAATTTCATACTCGCATAACTTTCCATTGTAGCCGATACAGTGATTGAGTTCTGGGAAGGATAATTAGCAATGTTTATAGACAACAGTTCTTTTGCCATAATCAAAAACATGTTAAAATGAAACACGTTTTATTTCTCGAGACATTCTAAAGCTACGCATTCCTTAACATTTTACAAGTACTCTGAAATAACTATCTCTCTTCTGTTAATGAACATTTTATTACAATCAATTACTGAAATTGGTTCGGCTACTCTAAAATCATAATTTGTTGCATTTTAGCTAAACAGTTGTGTGCTTATGCTGTAGGCTTTGTTTTACACACAAAGCCAATTCAGTCTATGTGAATTGTTCTTTCCTACTACTGTATTTTTGATGACTAACAATGTAATATTAGATTACTGTTAATAATGGTGCTGATTTTTGTGCCTCGAGAACAATCCGCTTTCACCCTGTTAAATATGAAAACAAAACTTGACTGTCCACCACCTTTTGTCTAATTCTGATTATAAAGAATGATAAGGTTTTAGAATCTCATGCATGTTTCTCATGGAAATTTTCAAATGAAAATAAACGAAGTTTATCTATTAAAATAGAGAAATTGAAGAACTTCAAAATACTTTATTAAGTAGAGTTTATAAGAAGTTGAAATGTATTGCTTATTCCGATATGCAGTTATTGTAAGATTTTATTCGAATTCCACTTCAGAAGAGAATATAATATATGTAGGTTTCATTAATCCTCCTGTTCAATTAGTTTAAGTTTAAACTGATATAATACCTCTCCTTTGAACTTTTCTCAACGCGCCATAACAATACTGTAACATCTATGAGCCTGGATAAAAACATGGAAAATATTTTGAGATGTTGCTGTTCAAAGCATAGATAAATCATCTGTTTTTTATTAAATATTTATTGTATTCCATTTCTTTTATTATTTAATTCAAAAGCAGGTAGTATTAATCATGGTATAAATATCTCAAAATTTATATTTTCTTGACGAATAATTTCTTAGACTTGCAACCAATATTGATTTATATATATATATATATATATATATATATATATATATATATATA
>JAPDSC010087697.1:74780-98626 GCA_026290005.1 Latrodectus geometricus | reverse complement strand
TATATATATATATATATATATATATATATATATATATATATATATATTACTAAACGTATGAAATCCACAATTAAAGCTTATCAAATATATAACGTTGTACATTAAAATCTTATTTCCAGTATACACTATTTCATATTTTGAATTTGGTAATTACAATTTATTATAACTAAAATGAAACGTTATTTTTTGTCTCTTAACTGCATTTTATTTCTCTTAAGCTCTAACATTGTCAAATTTTGCTTTTTTTTTTTCCACTCTTCTTTAATCAGTTATTAACTTATTTTTATATTTTTACCAATTTTTAAAATTATAGCAAAAATTTCCAACTTTAATCTGGTTCTCAGAGTTTTTGGAGCATAAAATTTATAATAAAGTAGTTTCCTTCAAAAACACATGATGTGTAATTAATTTGTTAATTTACTGTGATATCCCAAAAGATGAGTGTTTCATTTTTAAATGATTTCAAAAAATCAAAAAATTATTAGTATATTATTTATATTCTTTTATATACCACATTTTACTTGAACAAACAATAAATTTTGTTACACTAATTTTTTAAATTTTACCTCTAAATAGGTGTTTACCTATAAATAGCGATAGAGCAATACATATCTGTAAAAGTTGCTATATATGCAAGTAGAACATATAACAAATTTCAGTGAACTTTCAAATTTACTTTTTATTCAGTCAATACACAGTGTGTCTTAAAAATATATTCCTCATTTATAGGGAATGTTCTATATTTTTTTGTAAATACAGAAATAAAATATTTTAATAGGATCCGTTTCTTTGATATTTGCAAATATTTAATACCACTGAAGTTGTATTTTTCTAAAGTACAATAGTTAACCATTTTGTTTTGTAATGACAAATTTCATAAAGAAATTCAAAAAAACTGTGAAAGATAAATTATATGACAAAAATTAGAAATTCAGTAAGGGGAAGAAAATAAAGTATAAAGAATGTTATCAATATTTAACATAATTAATTTAAAATAAAGCATAATTAATTTAAAATTTATTAAAGATACATTTGAAATAATCCTAGTATATAAGGCGTGATTGATAGCTCTGCGCCCTGGGATAAAATTTTAACTAGTACTCTAACTCATTGTATATAGGTATCTTAAAATTAGAATATTTATATACAATGCAATGCTAAATTTATTTCTTATTGCAAGGAAAGGCTATTTCTTTTATAATTTTAGTCAGTCTTATTATTCTTTTAAATAAATTGAAACGCTAGTATTAACTTAATAAAACAATGAATTTTCATAAAAGTATAATAGAAAATAATTTTTCTCTTCTAAAGAATTTTTTTTTTTAAATTGCAATGGGTGAAACGTCCATATTAATGATAAATTATTTAAATTTCGTATACAGTATATTATATATATATAATGAGTTTTTTTGCCCGTACTATAATATTATCCTTTTTTTTCATTTATTTATCATTTTATATGTTCTGTTTTTTGTACTTTTCCATTCGTACTTCACCAAAAAATGTTGATAATGTTAAGAATTTTTTGCTATTCTATCTTCAGGAAGGATTGAATCGTTCGTCAAATTATTCGCTTTTGTTTTGAACACAATAGAAAATCATTTCATTGTAGTAAAATATATAATTTTGTAATAAATACTAAAATATATATATAAATCGCCAGGTAGTTCTAACCATTTATACGTAAAACTCTATTAATGAAAATGTTTTTATTTTTAGTTCTTAAACTTTTCAAGTTAACATATATGAATTTTATGCTTACTTTTTCCATAATTTAAACCTTTGGCATTAATTGGTTAACTATTGCTTAATGAATCTCACGAAGACATCTATATAACTACTAGTTGAATACTCGCAGAGTTGTTTGTTACTTTTAAATGATTTCTTATATATTTTTTTTTAATTTTCTATATGTTAGATTCTTGTTCGGTTTTACCTTTGCTTTACTTAAAATATCAAACTTAGTCTCAAGTGATTGGATATTTTCCACAAGAAAAGCAAGTCGAGTATTAAAGGCTGCGTTCAATATTTTAAAGATTGGCCATTTTCTGTTTTTTATTGCTTAGGACTGGAAATCTGATTGGTTGAGAAATTAATTTTACTTGCTATATTTTCTGTTCCAAATAGATGTCTGATGCTGACAAATTCTATTCGAGTTAAATATTCGTATGGCTTAAGCTAATTCTATGGTGTCGAATGAAAGATGCCAATTTAAGTCATTCAGATACTAATTCAACTAAATTGAATTTGTATCTGAATGCCTTAAGCTTTGGCTTTTGAGCAGTTCGTAGATTTGACACTCACTTCAAGCATGGAATGTTTCCAGTGATTCTAAAAATCATTAAAGTAGGTTGTCCAAATTGAAGTAACTCAACAAATTAGTAATCGTAGAACATCAAAATCACAACTAATCAAATTTAAATACGTTTGTTGTTGGGATAAAACCCATTGACTCATTGCTATAGAACGGAATCCCTTCTCATAGTTATACACATGAATAGGAAATTAAGTTTTATTCGAATCTGTTAGCATTGTAACAGACTTTTAAAATAGTTTTAATGGTAAGGTATGCATAAAATATTTAATAAAATTTTAAAAATTACCCTAAGAACTTTTTTCCATAAATGTTATAGCTTTAGTATTGTAATTGGTTTATAAGAGTATTGATTATGGAATAAAAAATTTTTTTTTCAAGTAGTTTTTAGGTCTTAGAGTCTTGTGAACTTTGCGCTTTTTCAAATAAAAAAAAATTTTTTTTTAAATTCAAAAGTTACCCAAAACTCTGCTAAGACCAAACCTGCTGTTAGGTATATTCAAGAGTTAAATCTGTAGAAACTAACATTTGTGTTTCGTTTATGAAAATGTTTGCATGGATAAGAATTTATTTGCAATGAAAATTTTTATGAAAATATTATCTTTCTAGATATGTGAATGATTATGTAAATACAAGATTTTTTCATAACATGAACATTTGTAAAATATTGAAATGAATTTTTCTGCTTTTATAGAGTAAAATAATAACGTATACAATTAAGGAAAATTTTTGATAGTCGTGAGAAATTTTATAATGTATTATTAAAATTTAATGTTTTTTAATTTGTAATACTTTATGTTAATGGAATTTTGTTCATTGCATTGAAATTTATTTGTTCTATGTGACAGCTTACTATTAGATTAACAGGAATAGTTAATTTTCTTTAAAATGTGTGTGAATCAGCTTATTTAAAAAAAATTTGTGTATTAGGATTATATTTTTTAATATGTTAATAAAATAAGTGAAATTTATGTAAGGTGAGAACTTAAAGAGATACTATGAATAACGTGTTGAGATTTATTCCCTAACTGAATTTTATAATCGTTAATTTTTCTGTATACATTTTTTGTTTCCGTGTTTGATGTATTTTAATTAATGCTTCAATTTAGTTGATTGCATAATTATCGTTGATTTAAATTGATTAAATTGAAAGAACCTATTTGTGCTCTGCATTTTCATGCCAAAATTAGTGAAATCATTTCCTAAATTAGACGTGAACATGTGAAGTGTTTCAGAATCCATGGTTAACTATAGGTTCCAGTGGCATTAGATTGCACGTTTTAAAAAAATTCCTAGGACGACGCATCAATTAACCAACCAAACTTTTTAAGAAAACGGATGATTGAAAGATTTCAAGTCCGATTTTAAACGTCGCATATATGTTAATATTCAAGTAGTTACCTCTTTTGTATCTGTTTTAGACAAAAAGACTGATTCATTTTTATTTTTTCATCTCATGCAGAAAACTTATGACTTTGAAGTTGTACGGGGGTTTGTCGATTTCCTTTCAACTATTAATTTGATACCATGTAATAAATAATCGTGTAAAAAATTTTAAATGTAGTTTGTAAATTGCTTAAAATTTATTTCTACTTAATTTTTAAACGTTTTTTTTAATCACTAGTATAAATTTTCTTGTCACATTTCACTTTTATTTTCTCTTTTCCTTCGTCAAAATAAAAGTAAGCCGAATCCATATTTATGAGAAAATTGAAAACATGTTACATTTAGCAAATCAGTCGCAACTATCTGCTCTAATCCACTGTAATTTATGTGCTCAGATACTTAGTTTAATGCATAAAAATCCACTTTTGTCTTTGCTAATTTATTTCAAATGCTTTGACTTACATGCTATTAATGCTTAAGAACTTTTTCTCTTAAAAACAACATTAACATATTTTCACAAGTTTTATATGAATGAGTAAAGTGTCAGAAATTTAAAATGCAGCAGGTACCATTCTCCGCCGTGACATTGAAAGTTTTCCTTTCTTTAAAGACGAAACTGATCGTCTGAGTTACATCATCGACGTGTAATTCCTTAGCCTTGGAAAACACATGTGAGGTCTTTGATAAATGGATTATTTCATTTTAATTGCAAATTTCGTATAAATGGATTCTGTAAAGCTTCATTGCGCATTTGAAATTATCTTTTATGATTTCCTTATATTCCACGTGTATCGAGAAGTACCTTGTTTAATTATTTTTTTTAAAAAGAATTTTTTACAATCTGCTCCCTACGTTGAATGACTGTTTACTGTCGTCCGCGATTAGAAAAAATACTATTTCATACTATTACCATTCTGTTGTAATAAAACATTTTTAAATAGAATAAATTTGCTGTGTTAAATTTATTTATATTTAAACACAAACCGTTGTATTCTTTCATGATCACGTTGCAAAATTTTAAACGGTATTTTTTTTTTCCTTTGATGGTTATTTATTTTTACTCCATTATAAATTTCATATACGTTTGGTACACGGATATCGATTCTTATATATCATAAGTGATAGGGCAAAGCTCCTCGGAAAAGAATGTCCCAGGTTCAGTCTCAGTCACTATTGAATAACGAGAGACGGGCGTTATTTGTATGCTTTCTGTATGCGTGTCTATCATTGTTGGTACTTGGAAATTTTTCGAATTTCCTCCAAGAATATGATCTAGTGTCCATGGGATGTGTTCCCGGAAAGCAATAAATGCACGATGGATATTAAAAAAACAGCATTCACCCTTTAGAATATCCACCAGCGCTCTCAAACCCTGCATATAGGGGCTCATCATAGCTAAGTGCTAAAACGGCACTGTTCGGAGAGAAAATCTTGGGTTCGAACCCATACATTGTTAAACAATGGAAAATGGATGTTTTATATATATATTTCCTCTTGCATCGTGCATATCTATTAGGGTGGGTACTTGACAGCTTTCTGGTTTCCTGCCTGATGACACGGGAATATGGCCTATTATCTACAAAAATGTTTCTCTCAAAGCAAATATGCAGTTGATGATTAAAGAAGTTTTCAATAGCTTCTTCTTATGTTAAGCTCATTGCTGCACCGCTTCAAAAGCTTCTATTAACAGCTCACTGACGCCTTTTGATAAGACCGTGCCCTTCGAAATGGAAGGTCCTAGCCAGACGGGCTTAGTTGTAGTCATTTTTAACTATGAGAAAGCAATGTTACTTCATGTGTTCTGTATAACATCTATCTGAGTATGTGCTTGAGAGTTTTCCAGTTTTTTCCCCCTTGAAATAAATAAATACGATTACCTTATGCATGAAATTACTTTTGGATGACAAAACGTATCGGTTATTCAAATACGATAAATCAATCTTCGTTTGTTAGTATCTTATGATCGATGTCAAGAACTAGTATAAAGAAACGAAAATGATTTTATAACTTTTGCTCTGAAAACTAATTTTATGTATTAATGTTGGAAACTAACTTTTATAAAGAATATTTTGAATTTTGGTCCTACAGTAAAAATCTGAATTAATTATGGTACATTAAACCTAAACTATTTGTCCAGAAAATCATAATTTCTTAACGATCTATTTCTTTGATGTAAAGGATTTGTCTATCAAAATACTCTTACTCTTTATTAGCTCGCTTTATTACCGCTTCTTAATAACTGCCATATTTTCATTCAGTTTTTATTTTCTAAATAAGAATTATTCTATTAGAGTTCAATAAAATAATTTATTCCTGCACTTTGTTTGGAAAAATTTCTTTGAAGAGTATTTCTTCTTAACTTTTAAAGGTTGAAGATACTGTCTTTTAAATTCTTGTTTCTTGAGTAATTTGATTGCACATCTTTTCCACATTATGATATTGCAAATTTATAGCGTGACAATCACATTTGCATTCTCTGTGTCGATAATCCAGTTCCGGACTGAGACATCTCTTTAAAAAAACTGGTTATCCTCATTGTTCTATTTTATTGGTTTGAATTACTTATATTTACTACGGTCTTAAACTTTTGTTGAAAATATCAAATTATCTGAAAAATTTTAATTGCTAACTAGTAAAATGTTAATTATGAATTGAAATCATCTTAATTTTAATTCCGGTTTTACAATTTATTTTGATTTGATAATTTCAATCAAAACAAATCATGGTTATTAAATGTATAAAAAAAAATTGTTTTATGTTAGTTATCAACTATTGTATAAAATTTCGATGGAAATATTTCATTTTTGTTAAGATTAATAAAACACTGCTTTAAATTATCTTATTTTGAAAATAAAATGCCTCAATTATAAACATAATTAAAGCTGCTTATATTTATTCATTATTTTGATTTTCAATTTATTCTGCTGTAATTTTTTTTTTTCAATTTCTTGTTAGACATTTGAGTCTGTGGCAATTTTATATTACTTTTGCACGTTTATTGCATTACTACGTAAATAATCTTTTCAATTTTTATTTAACTTTAATTTATCATTTCTAAATTGAAAAAATCTGCTTTCTAATATTTTTAAAATTTTTCAGATGATAGTTTTTGTACTATGAATTTAAAAGTAAATTTCGGATTTTGGTGTGATGAAATTGTACGTATCTTTCAATAGGCTACTTCTAAGATATTCTCTTGAAAGCCCTTTAATGGCATTGCCATAAAGAATAGATGCGCTTTTACTATTTTATGATGGCTATATTGCAAAATACAATAAATATTAGTTCGGTTTCAAAATTTCGGTATGTTGCAATGCCGCAAATAAAATTAATATTTTGTGTGAATCTTTTTATTTACGATCTTAGAAATTTGATGCGCAAAATATAAGATTTATTGACATATTTTCAATATTTACTTCATCAAAATGATGATTCAGTATTTATAGTTTAAATCTATTAAGTGCCTGTGTCAGTTTCATGAAACGTCCTTAACTTTTCAAGCATCTTTACGTGTTTCAAATCAAATGTCATTATTGTGTGTGAGAAATACCTTGCACTAATTTTCGAAACATTATTGAACTGTAAGAATACTTTTGAGATGATCGAAAATTATCATTACTTCTTTTTCTGCTCTTTCTATGAAAAGTCTGTGGTTTGTAATCCATCTTTAAACTACATTCATAGTCAAATAGACTTCCGAATTAAAATTTGACCGGAACAACTATTAAACCATATTTAGCAGAGCTCTCTTATTTTGTAAGAGTTTATAAATTTTGTCATCGAAGTCGATATCCAGTATTCAACCAAAATTTTACATTGTGTTGCACGAATTGTTATTATAATTTTGCAAATATTTAAGTGTGATTGTTATATTTCTAAATCATTCTGAGCAGTTACTTCTTCGCATTTAATGTAGATTTAAATTTGAAATAGTGTCACCCTACTTTAAACATTAAAGTAAAGTTATTATATTACATTAATATTAAATATATCGACTTTTAAATGTTTCTTTTACATTGTTCCCCTACGCCTAGCAACACGACTTGCTTCTTTTGTCAGAATAAATTTCCCTCCATCATGCCTTCCCTTCTTTTTCAGGTCGATGGGAAAATAGATCCCAGACTACGTGTAATTCTTAATCGCTCGCTTGGCGAATTTGCTCGGTGAATGAGTTAGGAAAACGTAAAACGTATTTTTTACCCTACCAATTTTAATAAAAGATTTTTTTTTTCTTTTTATCTGCAACATTTTTATTTTAAAATTTTTCCTGTGGTGAATCCTATTTTGAAAACCGAAAAATTCGTAATTATTTGAAAAATTCGTACACACTGAAAAGAAATGAAAAATGAAATGATTATAAAATTACTTTATGCACACCTCGCAAGATTTTATTCTTAGAATAACAGTTGTCAAATAAACGTGTTGGTTTGTTTTAATGATTTTTTTTCTTGTGAAATAATTAGTAAGTAAATTACTCGTTCCGCAAAGAAAATTAGAATATGCTTTTTAGCATATTTCCATATTTATTTCATACTTTTCTATTTCGGGAAATTACCCAAATTGTTGTTATGAATTATAGAAATATAAAATGTTCACTACCATTTTTGGTTATTTGTGTATATGTTCAAATATTTTTATCTGGAATATTAATGTAAGTTTATATTTTTATGCGTTAACACCGCATTGCTAGGAGCTTAAGAGCCGAAAACTGTTGCCATTTTAACTTCAACTTCGTATGACTGCTATACTGAAAAACGTTTAATACATTACGACCAACCTTCACTTAATCGAAATAATTCGGAAAACTCTCAAGCACGCAATTTAGAAATCCATTTAAAAATCAAAATCTCATTATTCAACAGTACTTCTCAGTGAACCAAGGACATTCCTTAGAGGATAATCTTGATATTTTTATTTTAAAACTTAATATTTAGAAATTTCATTTATTTAAAAAGTTATCTTAAGTAATTAAGATTTTACTACTTTGTAACTATAGATGCCTGGAAAAACAAGGTGCTTTCCAATTTGTTCACAAAATCAAAGCATTAATTTATGAGTGTTTCTATTAAGTTTAGTTTGAGAGATTTAAATTGTATTTCGATTTTTTCCCCTCACTAACGCAACGCATATTATAACAAGAAAAGATTCTCAGAAATCAGAGCAATTGTACAGTTAAGTGAGTAATCAAGAGGTGGAGAAAGTTTCGTGGGATTGTGCCTCGCCAGAAATATTTTATATGTTGTTGCGATTTGAATACCTGTTTATGAGTTAATTTGAATTCCTTGATAATTCTAAATGCCAGTTTGACATGGTGCAACTCTTTGTTTTGAAAAATTCCAACCATAAGAGGTGCCAAAAAGCGAGTTCTTTATTTTGATATCATAATGCTTTCCTTTAAAATTACCATACGTTATTTTTCCATTGGTCTATAAAAAATAAGCAAGGAAATTATTAAATTTAATAAAATATTATATTGTGCCATTATATGTCTTAAAATAGTTGGAGTCGTGGAGAAGTAGATGCGAAATTTATCATTAAGAAATGAAATACATTAAAGTCAAGGATTTTCATTCTAATTTCTTACAATTTATGTCACAGTATTGTTTACAAATTGTTAAATTCAATTCTTTGACTGTCTTGATAGCTCGGTCAAATTTTTGAATCAAAATATTTCATCCCTGTGCCTGAAACATGCTCATATGTATTTTTCCCTAAAGCCAAAATGTTTTCCACGAAATAAATCAACTGTAAGTGTGACATAAATTTTGACTTTCATGTGTAAGATCAGTCAAATAGGAGATAGTCGTGAGGATTGCTTAGGACATCTAGGGTTTCTTTGGAACTGGTAAATATATTTTATTATTTTTGGAAAATTCTTCCAAAAAACAATATTTAATAATTATTTCTAAAGTCTTTTAATATCAATCCTTTGACTAACAGATATTTTGTTAGTTTGTCTATTAAGTCAAAAGATTAATTCAAAAAATTATTTAATATATTCGAATTAATTTATTTAATATATTTCTAATTTCAGCTTGCAATCCTATTCGTACTTTCTTATTCTGTTTATTCAACTTTCCATTTTAACTAATAACCTTTAACAAGAAATGAATGCCAGTTTATTTTCTTTTATTCTTGCATAAACGATCCAAGATGTGACAATTCGAGAAACTTCCGATTACGCTTTTCACTTAAAAATATAAAAATTAAAATTTTCATGTGCAATGTAAAATTACAAATTAATTTTTGCACTTCTATCATCACATGTATTAGTTTTATGCTTTTTAATCACATCAATTTAATGATCATTTTGAATAAAAAAATATCATATCTCGCGTACAGGGGGAAAAAAACAAACCTGTCTTGGATAGCATTTATAAAGCCTAAATTAATCGCAATGCGGAAGGTATAACTTGAACTGATTGAAAAGACTTATGTATGCCTACATTTTTTCTTTTCGCCGAAAAAAGGGAAATATTTTGAATAACATCTGCTTCATTATAGAACTTCTGGATTTTACAAGACTGTCAACAGCTGTTATGCCCACGTGCTTAACATCCGCAAAATGTATAAATCTTATTCTTTCACTCTATTACAATGCCGATATTAATATCCTTATGATTCATCAGACTTTTTATATAGTGTCGTTACATAAATTTTATAAGCTTAGAGCTTTTAAAAATCTTTCAATTATATGAGCAATAAATCAGATCGTATGACATCCGTTCATGTGTTTCATGGAATTCGTTTTTAAGGATTTCTGACACATTTCAGTGTCGATATGTGCTAGTTTTCAGACTGGCAGCGAAAAGAAATTTTATTGGCTTTTTATTTCTGTTAGCCTAGTGAAATCAGCACTAATGTTCGGTCTTCTATTTAATTTTCATTGTGGTTTTTAAGACCTGGCCATGAAATATTTCAGAAAAAAACAATCGCACTGTTTACTTTTCTTACTTTCAATAATGTAATAAATAACAAATGGGTTCATTTTCTTTTGACCTCATACTACTGGAATATTTAAAAATTAGAAAACATAATCGTTTGCTTGGAAATAAAATAATATTATCTTAAGTGTTTATACAATTTTTTATAAAGAAAATATATCCTATACGAAATGTAAAACAAAATTTTTCACCCGGTCTGAAAAAATGTTTACTTGCGCTTTATTTTATTTATTTAACTGAAAATATGTCGTTTTAATGTTTTTTTAGGTTGCTCGCAGCAAATTACTTTTATTTGAACTGAAATTTCTACAAAAAGATACCTGAAAATTGAAATTTTTTTATCATTTCGTATAACTTTAAATATATATATATTATTTTTTATTTAAATACTTTTTCTAATTATTTCTATAAACTGTATTTCAAATGCATTAAGTTTTCTAATAAATTAAGTTATAATAAGACTTGAAAAATATTTAATATTCGAAAAAATGTGTTTAAAAGTAAATCTTCGAATTACTTTATTTTAAAAATTATGAAGTTTTTCCTATATATATATATATATATATATATATATAGTTAACAAAGCAAAAACAAATATAATCAATTTTATAGTTTATAAAAATATATATATGCATTTATCATAATATTTTTGATATAATTATTTAGTATTATAATAGGATTTTCAGTATTATTAATCTTTTACTGATGTTCTGCGGTTTTTATTATCTTTAACATAATTCATCACAGACCTTATATAGTGTCATTAATAACACCATTATTTTTAAATAATCGTATAGAATAATTGTTTTATCTCATAACATCATTTATATCTTAATACTTACTACATAAGTCTACTAAAATTGAGTAATAATTAATGTCTGAACTTCTCCTGTATTTTAGTTGTTAAATTTTAATTCAACCCAATTTTATTGGTAAAGTTGAAATAACAATAACTTAATCGTAAAATTGTAATAATTTAAAGATAAGTTTCTCTAAAATTTTAATATTATCTTGACTCGATTAATAACTTAAATTCTTATTTGCTACTAAATTTAAATTTTGTTAACAGTATTTATAGGGTTTTTTTTTTTCGATTAATGTTGTTTTTAAATTGTGTCTTGTTAAAAATTTAAAATGAAATTTGTCTTTTGCATTCTATTACTTATCTGTAAAAAATAAAAGTTTTGAAAATTTGCAGCATTCTAGAGCTTTTAATTCGATAAAGTAAAATAAGCAGGAGGAATGTATTTTATGTTAGTCTTAACCTGTGTTTAAAATCGTGACGTTTGATTGTATAATAAAGGAATCGAATTTTTTAATTCATTTATTATATTAATATCAAAGAGAGAAAGTGAGAGATTCCTGTAGTTTATTTTTTTGTAGATGTGATGGCGATTCTTAAGATTAATTTGACTGCATTATGCCTTTTATTTTGTGTAGAAGGCAATTTTTTGAAGGATTTGTATTGGAATATATGTTTTTAATTATCATTTTGTGTAGTAATATTTTTTTAATTGTAGCCTTGGCTTAGTTCCGATTTTATTGACAGATGATTCCGTTTTTTTTTACAGTTGTTTAATTTTCGAAAATTCGAAACTGTCTCTACGATATCTTTAAATGAATCCTATACAATTTGATATTCCGAAATTAGGGACATAATTTAAGATAGCATTTAATATTTTAGTTTTAATAAGATTAATTTTATTGAATCTAGCAAAACTTTTAACTGACCTAATATTTTTTATTAGGGGAATATTTATTGAGAAAAACTTCGATATTTTAACAGCTTTCACACATAAAAAAAAAAATTTCTCTCAAAAATAGTAAAACGTATTTTAAATTATGTTGATTGCTATGGTAAGAATAAATAAATTTCGTTACAGGGTAAAGCAGCAACAATTGTTTTTTAAATGGCTCGAATTAACTTCATAAAAAAAACATAGTTTATAACTATTTCTTTGTTTATAATTGATTCTAAATCTGTACCTAAATTTTTTATCTTTTCATTAGATTTACATATATTTTCATAAATATTTACATTCTGAGATATTAGTTTCTCATACAGCGGCAAATTTTTATTTGTGCTTCTAATAAAAACTAAATACAACCGTTGTCTCTTATAATTATTTTAGCTTTCGCTTGTAATATAGAAGTATTCAATATTTGTGGAATTAAAAAACTTAATTTTTATTTAGAACCAAGATAATTTGTAGTTAAATTCCCGATTTGTAATGTTCATAATTCTATTTTTATTATATAAATGCTTCATTTGTCAAATCAATTAACTCCATAATACAAGAAATTGAGAAAAACTATAAAATAGTGTATAATGTTAATTAAAAAATGTTAATTATAACTAATGTCATTCATTTTTATTTAAATATGTTTTTTTATGGTTTTAATTCTTTTTTTAAGAAAAATTTGTTGAATGTATAAAGCTATAAAATGGAGTTAATCGATTGGAAAGTGAAACATCCATACATGATGCATAAATTTCAAATATACTTTCAGTTCTTTTAAAGAACAATAATTGATGTCTTTGCGGGTCTTTAAAGAATATTTTTAATTTATTTATAGAATAGTTTTCCATTTTACGATCATTTTTTTGTATACGAGGACAAATTCGATCGGCAACTGCAAATTAAGAATGATTAGGAATCACTATAATTTTCTGATGTAGGGATGAATTCTTTGTCTGAGGTAGGGATAAAACTCACAAGCTCTCGACTAAAAAAAATGAAGAGCTAACCATTCAACGGTCTTCTCAGTTACTCATAATACAATTCTTTATCCGAAAAACAGTTTTATAAAATGAATAGAAAATTATTTGTGTGATGCTTAATAAATATAGAATTGATCACTAATTTCCTCCTTGATGCTGCAAATCTGCAAACCATTGAATATTGCGAATCATTTAATAATGTAATTGGGCCTAAGTATACATTAGGAAACTTTAGAAAACTTTAAAATGATGATTTATTAGTGATTTCTAATTCGCAAGAATAGCATCTAAAAATTGTAATACATGAAAAGATTCAAAATAATTTTATAATTAATTTTCAATCTCCAGTAAAGTGACTCACTAGATATAACTTGAATTTTTTTTTAGACTTCATTATCAATGTAGACGGATATGTTCGAGTGATTACGATTTTAGAACAATGAAAAGCATCAATCAAAGAGTCCTATCTTGATTTCATTCATTTAGCAAAACTGTGAAGAGATGTCATCATATGGTGTTGCATGAAAGTTATCAATTTGATCTCGTGTTTATTTTACTTCTTTTTTTTCAAAAACTTAGATACTCAAATAACATTAGAATTTTGACGTAACTTGATAATTTCAGGTTCATGTTGACATAACTTCAAGTTAAGATTGACAGAAAATGTGATACAATCAGATATGAAAGATAGATATTTCTACTAATTTAGATTTTTTGCAAATATAGATGTCACAAAAGATATTTTATGTTTCATCTATGTTATTCATTTTATTAATTTTTCCATTAAAACGTCGAGTTAATTTCAGTTAAACTGTAATCAACTAACAAGTTTGCGCTCTCTCTCCTTAAATGAATTACTTAGAACTTTGTGCTTTATCGTGCTATAGAAATTATACATTAAGTAAAAAATTTAAAGATAAAAAAAAATACCTTATTAAGAAATTAAGAATATAGACATTGAGATTTTTCTATACTCGTTGGTTTTTGTTCTTTTGCAATTGTAAATATCATAAAAAAAAAATATCTAAGTTATCTATTAAAATTTATTGGCGCTAATAGTAATTTGATGTGTCGTTGCTTTTTCAAATAAATGTTAAAATCGTCGCTCCTACTGAGATGCGGTTTAAGCATGTGGATGTGGAAATCACCAACACGCGTAAAAACATGAGTTTCAAATGTTCTTTAAGTTGAGAGATAACCTGAATAAGATCACCTGCATTTTCCGTTTGCTTAAGAAGTTAAGTTAAAGGTTTATGTGATTTTGGTTATCGACACCCTAGAAGTGAGAGCGATCGTATGAAGTAATTTTTTTTTTTTTTAATTTAATCATAAACAATAATTTTACTAAGCTTAAATTGCATATATATATAAATTTAAATACAACTTTTAAACAAAATATCTTTAATTTTTGACAATTTTGCAAGTCTATCATCGCAAAAATCATTTGATCTCGTAATCTGTCTTTTAAATAATGAAAGTATGAAAAGAACCTTTTTTTGATTAAATGTCATGCTTGTGGTTAGCTTTTGTCACTTTATCAGGGAACCATCACACTTGAATCACTTAATTTGAAGATAGTTTTGTTTCACATTTAAATGTGATCGTTGTTGAAGCAAAGCCTCAGAATGGAATTAAAAATCTAACTTGATTTAAGATTTCAGTGGCTGCTGACTCTGACGAAAATGAAGCTAAAAATTGTTGACTTAGAAACTCCTAATTAAACGAGAAAAACAGTTATTCTACCAAAAATTGCATTTCTGCTTCTCTTTCTCATTGTAAAAAAAAAAAAAAAAAAAAAAAAAAACAATGGTATGAGCTTTTAAAATAGATATTATGAGCAATATCTGCTATTGATATCAACAAAAGTATGAAATTTAAAAATTCTTAATATAATATTTGTATTTGACTAGTTATCATGGAAAATTGTATCATTAATTACTATTGGACAATATATACTCTTTATCAGAAATACAAATTTATTCATAAAACTGTTTTTTAATTCTTCCATTATGTAACAAATACTGCTTTGTTCCTTTTAAATATTTATGTAATTCGATTTCATAAATTTTAATGTGACTAAATTTTTCTATCTCAGTTTACTCAAAACTTATTACAGTATAATTCATAATTATTAAAAGGAAAATAATTATTGAATATAGTTTTTACTCGTGTAGTATAGAAAATTATATCTTGATTTAGAAGCAGACTTCACTTAAGTAACTATTCTATGTGGATAGGTAATAAATCCTGTAATCATCTAAGAAATGATGTAACTCTTGAAATTGAAGTCGTACACAGATTTACTTATTGAGTTGACTTCATGTATGCCAATTAAATGCTGCCATCGTTATTAATATATTTCTTGTCCAATTGAAACTTGCCTAGCATCTCAAGGTTACGATAAAAATATTCTTTGGGAATTACCTTTTAATGCCTTCCTGGCAGGAATTATATCGTCCTCCTGTAAAGATTTTCTGACGTGAATTCAATCTTCTCATGTTATAAGGGAGAAAGCCTGAAATGTCAAAATAACTGTAAATGTAAATATATACAGTTATTTTTATACAAAGATGAAGAGGAATGTCAATTTCGTGTTCAGTGTTGATCATTGTTGATCCTGCTATTCCCCGCCCCCCGAAAAAAAGTTCTCACTTCTTGGTCATGTTGAGTGTTATGTCAATGGTTTTAATTTTTTCAGATCTTTTTCGTAAAAAATGAAATAAAATCTCCTACTTTTATAATGGTTCTTATCATACAGCAACAGCTTAGTGATACGGAGACAGTAAGGCCAAGAAATTTGTACCACTCAGAAATCTGGCATCAAACATTATCGTGATAAGCTGTTGACTCCCAGTGGTAATGACGAATTGTTTAACTAGATGTAGACAATCAGCATATCGCAAAATACTTTGCCCAGTGTGCTGTTTCATACTTTTTTATGCAGTATACATTTATGCTATATTATATGTAGTATGCATTTATATGGTGCACCATACATTAAAGACAGTACTCTGTTTTTTCTCATGCGTTCTTTCCTGTAATTAATCCAGAGTTGGTCATTTTGTGTAAAATTGGTAAAGCGCTCGTGCAATAAATAGTTCATGAGTTTCAATCCCACCTTGGGTTTGGATATTTGTAGTGGTTCGAAAATTGCTTAAAACCTTAGATCTCGGTCTGATTGAATAACCATTGTACAACAAACCAAACAAAACAATTTTTATTTTCTATATCAACATAATTTAATTCATAATATGTTCATTTTCATTGATTTGGTTTTTTTTAAGCTCTTAGAATAAGGAGAAGAAATTTAAATATTTAGAAAATAAATTATTTGATTAAATTAGTCAGGAAATACTAATTAAACTTATGTATAATGATCTAATAAACATTGATTAGTGTTTAATTTGGTTTTCTAAAATCCATTGAAAAATATTTTAATTTTGTATTCAGTTGTGATTATTATGTATGGATATTATAAAGCTAAGATTTTGGGTTCATTTTATATAACTTTTATTGTTTATTTTCAGTATTGTCATAAAATTATATCTTTAATACAACTTTGACTTCATTATTTATCTCAATACTGAACATTTTTTTCATTTACTGAACATTTTATTCGCTTAAACTGCTTCTTTAATAATTAATCTCAATCTTAAGGTTTAAAGTGATTAAATTGGATTTATATTATTTTTTTAATGTAAATAATTTCAAAATATATATGTCAAAATTCAAAAAAATTGCAAGTTGATTTGTTAAAAAAATTTGTGTTCGATATAGTTTTCTTGTAAAAAAATTCTAATGCATTATTTTAAAAAGTTAGTTGCCTTTTATTGAAGAAATTAAATTAATAACAGTTTTGCATTATTATTTTATTTGATTTTATATCACATTATTTCTCATAAATTGCGTAGTAATACATTTTTCAAATACAAATTTACGTTCTCTGCGAGCCGTCTAATTTATTATAATGATTGTATTCGAAAATATCGGAATAATTGCCATCTTAACTGTCGCCGAATAATAATTTTTAGACGCTAGACCGACTCTATTTTCAGATGAAAGTTTCGAAACTTGTCAATTTTAATATTTCTATTACATCGCTTAGAATTCACTATAAATGACTCGGAAGAAACTGTCCTTGCAAATCGGACGAGTCCTTGATGATTACTTAGAACTTTGGCCCTGGCAACAGAGAGCGAAAACGTTCTTTGGCGTGAAAAGTTCCTTGGCGAGCTGCTCCAAATGGGATATAACTTCGCCAAAAAATCCTCCCTCGACATGATTACCGAATCTCCGATTTTTCTCTCCGCTCGTAACTCAATCACTTACTGCTTGTAAGTGGTGACGAGTGCAGGCTTCAGTCGCCGAGTCGCGCCATTGATGCCGTTATTTAAACTGTCATCCAGAGCAGTATTTCTTCCAGTTCTTGATTTCGCCGGTCACATGGATAGTCATCATTCAAATTTTGCGGACGAGTATTTTCCATACAATCTGTGATATTTTTGCTAGTTGAATCGTGCTCTTAGAATTTAATTTTTATTGTAATTATTAATTTTTTATTGTATTTATACCGGTTAATTGCGAGTTACTTTGCCACTTTAATTGAGACTCGTTCTTAACTAACCGATCACTCCTCTCCTGTATTCTCGCTCGCAAATTAACCCACCGATGTGCATAGTTGACAGTAACTCGAGTATCAAAATGCGCGACCAGACCCCAACCGGCGATGTGGGCAGCACGACAGCCATCATCAGACCGCGGGTGCACCGGACCTCTACTCCGGACATAGAGGACGATCTGCACGATATGAAAACTGTGTCCAGTGTACTGCCGAACAATCACCTTCCTCTTTCTTCTCCCACAGAGTGCCTGGGATGTTTCCACGATGTGTGCGTGCCTTTCGCCCCATCCCACCTGTGCCAAAAGAACCTCGGAGAGCCACCCCCGCCCACCCTCGACAGAGAAGTAGTAAGTAGAGCTTTTTTTCTTATGTTATTTGCATTGTCTGTTTAAAACGTGTATGAAATACAAGACTGAATTTGAATTTTCTAGTGATATCCCTTTTTCATTGTCATTTAAATGATTGAAAAGTATTCCCACCTTCGTAAGCTGAATAAAGGTCACAAGAGTAAAACCAATTGGTTTAAGGCTTTTAAACTCATTCATTTATAATTTGTTGATTGTCTGAACTAAATTCTTAAAGCATGTTTTACTACTCTTTGATTCACTTCCATGTGTGCCAACTTTTCATTTCAATGTGTTATATTTTATCTGGGCTTTTATCATTTTCATAGTTTTTTAAAGTCATAAATTTATACTTTGAAGTGTATAAACATGGTTTTTATTCATCTATTTTTAGTATGTATTTAAAAAAATATTTAATCGATTTATTTATAAAAGAATAATATTTTAATATAACTTTTAAGGAAAATTTAAATTTTTATTGCCCCTGTATTTAATATATAATCATACATTTGTGCAAATAGTAAAATGTTTAATATTAAACTAGATTAAATTATTTTAATTCATTTTCAATAAAAGCAATCGTTATAAAATGTATAAAGCCCATCATAAATCACAAAAAATACACATGATCGAGTTTTTAATGTAGTTTTGAATAATTTAATCAATTATAGTTTATCTAGATACTTAATTTTAAGCATTTGAAACGTGTTCAAATTTAAATAAAACAAACCTTCAATGTCATTCTTAATTAGATCACAATCATTAAATTATTATTTTATATGAATTCACATTAATAATTTAAAAAATGCTAAAATTTTCTGTATTTTTTATATTTATTTTTCTTGCAAAAAGAAATATACCAAATCATGCTCATACTTTTGGTTTTTGCAAATTGTAAAATTTTATCTCGAGTGTACTAGCCTATAATATAAAACCGCTTGTCTCTTGTTTTTAATGTGAAACGATTTTTCATGACCTATTTTGTTTTACATCCTATTAAAAACTTATTTCAATCTCAGACTTCTAAAAAAACATAAAAACACAAATTTTTAAGCAAAAAAATTTACAAATTCACATTTATTATTTTTCCATTTTTTATTTCAATTTCAGTAATAAAAATTGATTAATAAAATATTTAAAACTTTATCGCGAAATTTAATGATTATTAAAGAATAAAAAATAAGGGGAAAATTTTAAACTCCTTAATGTTTTATTTCTTCTTTATTTCACTGAAAATGAAAATAAAATACGGAAATTCTTCATTTCAAATTTATATTTAATAATTTTCATAATTTGAAAATTTTCTGTAATCTTCTTTAAGTTTAAAAAAAATGTCGTCTTTGACGAAACGCCTTTTTTATCAAGTAATTATGTATTAAGATTAAGGCTTATAAGAAACTAGAGTTGGACATTATTTGTCCTTATAAGATTTAATTTAACTGTACTGATGCATAATTGTGACACCCAAATACTAAGCAATAGAACTGCTTAAAGCTTTTACAAGGCATTTTAATGTCAACCTCATAGATTGCTCACCCAAATGACTTTTAGCGATAGCAGCCGTATTCACGCACTGCAAGGGGGAAAAACCAAGAAAATTCCCAAGCACCCATCTCGATAGATTGCGCGCAGAACCTAGGAACTCAATACTTCTCATTTCCCCCTTTAAAATTTTTCTTTGCAAATGCTATTTTTTCCTCTAAATTGAATACTGTATTTTTGATGTACACAGCAAAGTTTTTCAAATTTTTGTAGCCAATATTCATTTCCAGTTTTTTTTTTATTATAATATTCATTATGTTAATTTCTAATTGCAAAGTTATATCTAAACAATATGAAGAATAGACTATACGAATGTTTTATATGAAATTCATAAGTTTGTCTCTTTCACATTATTGAATTTAAATTTTGACTTTCTCCTTATTCAATTAATAGATAAATTTTTTATATTTTTATTGTTAGATTTGTAGTGATCATCAAATCTTGTAAAATTTATGCTCTACTTGAAAGTTTCCATTCCGGACTGCTTGCATATGGGACCTAGATCAATTACAAATAAATCTAGTGTGAATTAGCATCCTCATTTCTTGTGCATATTACAAATATAAAGTAAACTCATAAAGGGTATAATAGTTAAGCTACACAAAAATCACCGTCCTCTAAAAAATTCGTGCGAGATCAATACCTCGTGGAAGTTACATTTTAAACAACTTTGCATGTTTAAAAAATTAATTTATTCAAATGAAAAGTATTTAATAAATAATTAAATGTGTTTTTAAGAATATTGAAATTAAAACTTCTGGTACTTGAGAATTACGAGTTGTAAAACAACAAACCCATATATATTCTCTTCATTAATAATGATCATATATAGAATCTATTAAAGTACGAAATTTTCGGGGATTACTAATATTCGGGAGTCCCGTAAAACAAAAGATAAATATCTATTGTTACGAATCGTGTGTAGCTCTGTGAATTTGTATTATGCACAAATCATGTGGAAAAATAAACTGTATAATTGATGAGGTTATTTAAATGATAATCACAAAAACTTGTTAAGGGGACGTATTAAGTCTTTTCACATTACTTTTTCTCTCTCAGATTAACGTATAGCTTGTCTTGATTATTATAATACTGGAAATATATATATAAATAAAGTTACATGGAAAGTTTTCAACTATGAATAATTACTTGAAATATATAGTTGCTTAATTTTAATTGAATACATAGTATCTTCAAATTTGTATTGTTAATTCTGTTTCTAGTTTAAGATTAATTTAATTCAAAATGAGAAATTAAACGCTGAAATTTTTTTGTATTATTTTTATTATATTTTGTGAGAAAATAATTGAAATCTTAAGACTGAGAATTGAATAATTTTTAGTTGGTTTTTTAACATTTTGAATGTTAAGAAATAATTTCTATTCATGATACTTGTAGAAGGTACCACGTATTAATATATAAAAATCGCATTTCCTCTGTTACAACACTGCTAAAATGAATTTCCGTAGCGCCTACGTGCTTAAGTAAATAATTCTTTTCGGTTCGGATCGACGCTTGTAATTTAAATGTCATTTTCCTCAATATCTTCCCGGAGGCTGAGTTTTCAAGGAAGATCGATTATCGTTTTCCTCCTCTCTCATGACTTACAATCATCCATTAACTTAAATGCGGTCGTCACTTTCATTCTCTTACATACTGACCACATTGCTTTACAAGCTCCTCCGCAAAATCACTTGAATAGCAAGAGAAAAGGATTGGTAGCATCGCATTTATTTTCTTAAAATATTTCGTCATTAATTTTACTTCATAGCATGAATTTATATATAACCTTTTCTCTACCAATATATTTCAAAAGATAAAAATTTTAAATTGGATTTTAAAATAATTTCTTGCAAATGAGCCTGTAAAATCGTAATTGTCATAATAGACAAAGGTCATTTTGAAATTTTTTGGGAAAGAATATATACAAGAAGTAGTAAGGAAAAAAAAATGGAAGATTCGTTTCCAAAATTTTAATTGCTTTTTCCTAGTTTGCGATTTTTATTGGTCAAGTGGGAAGCGCATAGTGTAGGATAAATTTTAAACAGAGGGAAAAATGGATTTGACGTGAGAACATTATCGTGTTATGTAAAGAGTGGTTAAATTAAAGAGATTGCATTCAGCTTTAAAATTAAATTTTGATATGAAAGCATTCTCATGTCATTACATTTAGATGGCTTACAAAATTTCAAAGAGATCACTGTTCTCGTCAGGGTCAAGAATACACATGTAGGTCGTTGTTAGCTATAATCCCAAATAATGTGTTAGTCATAAGGAAAATGTTCATCGATTACAGTCTCTATACTTACCAAATAATGCAGAAGAAAATTTAAATTGGATCTACCATCAAAGATTTAATTATATGTGAATAATTTTATCCAAAATTATTCAGAAATTTTTTATATGAAATAAATAACTTTAGATTAAACTTAGTTTAATTGAGCATCATAAATGGAAGCGTAACAAGATCAATGAAGTAACCTTTGATTTGTATACAAACTATGGCAACAGTTTTATTTCTAAAATTTTTATAAATTATAGATTTTTTAAAAAAAATATTCATTAAATTTAATAATAAATTGTGACATGCGAGCCCTTGCTATGCTCAGCAGGTAAATCTAACATGACGTAGGTAGCTAGCATTCATTAAAGTTTAAATTCATGATTTTATTCTCATTAGCAAACTCCCTACTGATTTTAATTAAGAAATAGTTGCATAAGTATTTTATTCGTTGATAATAAAGAATTTATTACTTAGTTATCCTCACTGAATATAATAACATGTAGATGCTATTCAACTTGTACTTCAAAATCACTTAATGTCTAAAAATTCCTTTTATGAATTTCATGTAACTAATTTTCATTTCTTAAAAAGTTCTGTTTTGAAACAGATCTCTTTATTTGGTATTAAAATTGAAAAATCCGCGGGCATATCATCCTATTTTGCTTTTTTATTACTGCAAGGGTAAAAAATGCTGGGAGAAGGGGAAGAAAAATTCATATGTGACAAGAATGTGCCGTCTGGATGCTTTCTGTTGAATCGGTTATCGAAATCTTAGAAATTTCGATCGTAAAACACACAATGCGTTTGGAAGTCAAGTTGTGGTTATGATAATTCTTAGGAAATCGTCATGTAACCTCAAGAGAAATAACATGGAGAATAAATTAATCAAATTCAATTGTTCACATGTTTTTTAATAGACTTACATTTCAGAATTTGATAACGTAATACTGTTACTTCATTAGAAAAAAGATTTAAATAATTTAACAACATTGTTCTGTTTTAAAATGTAGAGTGTAAAAAAAATATTAAGTGAAAGTGGACTGTGTACAGTGTAATTTTATTCTATAAGTTTACATAAAATAGATTACAGAGCGTTTCAAAGTTCATTTTGAGCAGATACATGATATTTTTTTTGATAAAATTATGGTGATAAAGTTAGTAACCGTAATTGTCAAAAAATAAATGTATTCAGAATGTAGAATAGGAATAATTCTTTATCAGAAGGTTTTAGACACTATTTTACTCACTAAAAAGTAGTACACACTAAATTTTAAAGTTTAGATTATAATTATTATGTTACTACATTTTAAATGTATGCTATCAAAAACTAGTTTAACTGCATTATTACATCAATTAGATTTATGAGCAGAACTATTTAATGTTTCAATAAGAGAATGTCCAAATTCAAATACTTTAGAATGTATGAAAACATCCATTCTTATTTGTTTGATTTGCACTTATCGCTTCCATTATTTTTTCATTTAAAAGTCTTTATTCAAGCAACGATGTTAAAACTTTCATCTTTTTTACTTTATTTCTTAAAACTTGGCAAAATTTATTAATCATGTATTTTGCCTCCCGATTGATAAAAAAATTTCTTTGTTCATGTAAATTAATAGAATACCAATTTTTCTCGGAACAATCAATTTTAACATTGTTGATACTCTACGGCCGAAAATTTTCTTATAT